>BGPR01003835.1:0-77352 GCA_013235015.1 Araneus ventricosus | reverse complement strand
TTGAACCAAGCATTTCGTATTCATGTTGCTTTGAGTGCAACCATTGTTTGTTTCGTGTTCACTTTTCTGCTGATGGCATGTTGTTATTTCTCGGCATCGTTCATTTAGTTTGGAGTATTTTAATTACATCGACTTAATTTCGTTTGCAAAGCTTCGTTTACTGCGTTAGGTGGGGCTGTGCTCACATCACAGCTTCTAGTGGTTGTGTTTTTGAATTGGATAAACCAATATGATGGATAGCCAATGGAGTATTATACGTGTGACCAGAGTAGTCGCACAGAATATCTCTAATGGGTATGTGAAAAGTTTTTAGGCTTCTCTACTCTACACACACTTCAAATCTTATCTTTGTATCATCGTTCATTAACACGCGTAAAGGACATAGCTGAAGTTAACTCGTCCTAAACACCATCAATTTTAAAATAATTCGTCCTTATTCGGTTAAATATGAACATAACTTGCTTGCCATACAATGCAATAATTTCGTATTCCTCTTCATGTGAAATTACATAAGCTACTTCAAATGTCTCATCTCGCCAATGTGGTTTAACGTAATGCTTGAACTCCGAATTCTTCACCTCCATACATTGCTATTGCTGGAGGAAAAGTGGCATTGCGAATACAGTTACTTAATAAAATGGAGATACCCCAAAATCTCGTGGTTGAACTTTTTGACAACAGCCATACTTTCTCTTTGCGCATTTCGCGTACAAGAAAGTAGAAAAAGCAAAAATAACAGTCGTTTTCTTATTGCTAGCTCTTTCTTCTTAGCATAATAAGACGAATTATCATAATATATCAATGATTTATTACATTTTTTCGAGAGAAATGATTCGGATCAGAATCCTTATTAAAGATAATGCTCAAAATTCACATTTTCTAAAAAAGAAACTTCAATTGATACTCTACGATATTCTTTTAATAAAACACTTTTATTTCACTTGCCTTCTTTTCATGCTTCTAAAGATGGAATATTATAATCGATTTTTGACTAACTTTTTGATGTGCTAGAGTATTTAGTGCTTTAAACATTCGTATGTTCTTGATAAAAATACACTATTTTAATATTTTGTGAACTTAATTATTAGCTAATTGATTAATTTAATTAAATTTTGATTTTATACCAGTGGCTCTATCTGGAAATGAGTATAAAAAATTGATTTCACGATTACATAACATATATAATAATGAATTATAACATAAAAACTAAAAAGTGGAAAGTAATTAAAGTAGAAGAATTCTGCTCAGTGTGTTCTTAAAAACTGTTTTTATTGAATTTATTTCTTAGATGAATTTAAAAGGAATATGTGGCAGTAAATATATATAAGGCAGTAAACTGACATCGTTTTCTTCACTTTCAAATTATGTGGTTCATTTTATAGGTTCATTCTTTCCATTACCTTTTAAAAGATCATTAATTTTAACATTTTTTTTTTATCTTTGAAAAATTGTGTTCCTTCCTTACCTATTTAGAGACATTCTGATGTTAAAGGTTAGTTATGTTCAAATAAACACCTTTTTCCGACTTTATGGTCAGTTTCATTACTGTTATTGATGCCAAAGATTTATCCTTTGTATTTCTTGCTCTGGTAGCAAAATCTTGGTTACATTCACATGAGTTCACCTCTTCCCAAAAATATGTCTGTAGTTTAGGCAGACGTAAAAATGTAGTAAAACTTTACTGCCGATCTATGTTCCTACCGTATATCACACCCATAAAGATAATACAGCTAGTATAAGCACTCGCATTTGTTTCAGACATCTAAGAGCTCTTTTGGTTCAGGAGATTTATCAGTAACTAGAAGAAGAGAGGACTGTGTCTATAGACTAACGCAACTAAAATATTTTTCGATTTTACCTATTATATAGAGTGGCATAAATTATTGGACCCATTTCAAGAATTAATAAAAAAAAATCTAATAAAGTTACAACTACATTCTTTTTTAAAATTTGGAAGGCACTTAAAAAAGTTTTTATTTCAGATAGGCGACGCTCTGTGTAGGGGGTAATAAATTATTGGATATCTCCCATTTTTGAGAGCTATTATCTGAAAAACTATTAGAGCTAGAAGAAAAATAAAATCATGCATTTGTAGGGAATTTTACGTTATTTAATTTGTTAACTCAATTATAATTCTAAAACTAAATATTTCTCGAGATATTCAAGAAAAACTGAAAAAAGGAAACCAGTAAACGCGCACTGGCTTCAGCTGATCGGTAGCCATTGCGTATGGAAATTTCTCGCTGTAGCAAATTTAGAACTCCGCAAAGGTACACCACCTACCATTGAAAAAATTTTCTTATTTTCTCTCTCATTTAAAAAACCCGTAGTTAAAACATTATCAGTTTTTTTAAAAATAATTTTTGAAATGGGTGCAATAATTTATGACCACCCTGTATTATTGAATTAGTATATTAATGAATTTTTAGTTAATATTACTTTCCGATTTTATTATTAAAGAAAGCGCTTAAACACGTTCAGTTGTTAAAATTATCCATTTCTCAGAAAAAATGAATGAACTATTTTTTCTTCAACAACAACAAAAAAGAAAGCTGCATATTTTTTCCAAAAGTGAAACAAGGAGACCCAGTAGAAATAATCTAAGTCAAAGGAATTTGAAAAGTTAAGTTGAAGAAAATTTATAAGTATGAATTACAATATTTGTTGCTGAATAACGAAAGTGTATATGAGCCTGGTGCTCCTTAAATCCGCCGGTGTCAAATACCCTCACTCATGTTGCGAGGAAGTTTGGCGAGGAGTCAGGTGCCGTCCTCGCCATCTAACCTGGGTTCAAAATTATGAGGTCCGTCTCATTGTAGACTACTTGTTGCTTCAAAACACGACGTAAATATTACTAACTTAAACTAAACCAAACTGAATAATGAAATTATGAATGACAAGAAAAAAATAAAATAAATTGCAAAATATTAATAAAAATTTTTGCCAAACATTCACTGTTTGCTAATTTAGCGTTGTGGCCTATTACAAATTTTAGCAACTGCTTAGGTCAGCTGAAGTCTGCTTGCTTGCGAAAGTGTCTGCTAGCTACGATACCAAAAGGTACCTTACAATCCGGCGAAAATGTTAGCTCATATAGTTACCCAGATAGCAATTTTAGTTTGCAGCAAGCTTGCACTGCAAATCTGCAACAAGGTTGGCACGTCAAGAGTGCAAACTTGAAACAAGCTTGCAGAAAGTTAACGCAAGCTTCGAAGTCACCACGCGACGAACTTGCAGCAAGCTTGCCAAGTCAAACTCATTGCAAATATAGCAAAAACAGAGTGCGCACACAACCTCGGATTAGAACTCGCGATCTACCGCTTCCAAAGCGGACGCTTTAACCACTCGGCCAGATAAACTCTGAGAGGAGAAGATAGATTGCACTAATAGATCGGTGCATCTACACGTTTTATTTTGAACTGTTTTCTTGATTTCAATAATTTTTTGAGTTGAGAATATGATTTGAAGTCCAAGAGAGAGCGATTTTATAACTACGTTTTGCTAGTAGAATAAATTATGAGATTAGAGTTCAAAAGTAATTACTTTTAAAATGGAACAAAATGCAAGTTATTATTTTTCAACAAACATTGACTGTTTTTTAGGTTTAATTTTGTTTATAAATGTTAAAATTTCAACATTAAGAAAAAGGCGATATAGTTTTCTTTAAAGTGCGAGTTCTATATTTAATAAAAAGGTTGAGAATTTTTCAAAATTTTTTTATAAAAAAGTTAGTTTTTTCACAAATTATCATTGATTTATTGAATTAATAAAAAGAAGGACGGTCTAGGAGATGCTATTAAAAATCGGACGTTTTTTAAAAACATAGACAAGGATAATTATCTCTTTGTGCTACCATCTTTGCATCAAGCTTGTTTGGCAAACTCACAGCAAGCTTGCATTGCAAGGAGGGGTGGCGCTAGTTGTCAGGGCTAACTTGTGACAAACTCGTTTTGCAAGCGAGGGTGGCGATTCTGCATTGTTAGTTTGCCACAGGTTCACTTCAAGCTTGATGCGTCAAATTTGCCATGACAAGGTAATATCAAGTAAAAATCAAACTTGCTGCAAACGTACTTGCTATCTGGGTAACATCCAAATGATAAAAATAGATTATAGGCGGTTGTTTGAGGTATATAAAACAAAACTTCCCTTAACTGTTCAAAACAACCTTTTTTTTATAAAAAGTGAGCAAAATCCTTGCTACACACCAGCTATAAATTGCTGATAGATTTCTGTTCTGATAGGAAGCGTTCGAAAAAAAAAACGAAAAGAGATATCTATTAATGCCATTTAATTAGATATAAGTATAGTGTACGAGGCTCATAAACTCCTTATTTCAAGTTCGAGATTAAAAAGGAAAGAAAAGACGCGGCAATAGGTATTTAATTTGAGTTTATTTAAGTTTTTAGCTTATCTATATCAACTATTTTTATTGCACGGAAATAGTTTTTCTAAACTTTCCTATGAGATGATTTACTGCAAGTAGAATAAACTTAAAAAATGGATAATAGGTGAATAAAGTTGCAGCAATTTATGTTCTTATTGGTAAGGGAAGAAGCAAAAACCCTTAAACACATA
This sequence comes from Araneus ventricosus, assembly GCA_013235015.1. NCBI lineage: Eukaryota > Metazoa > Arthropoda > Arachnida > Araneae > Araneidae > Araneus > Araneus ventricosus. The sequence goes on along the minus strand of BGPR01003835.1, from coordinate 72,777 downwards.
ATAATAATAAACAGTAAATGATTATTGATTATTTCAAAACAATCACAGGGTCGATTAAGTTGCCGTTTTTGTTTGAAGGTACATTAGGGCTACTAGTGACTAGAAATCCTTATTTTGATGATGCTAAGATGGCAAGGTCAATATCTGAATGGATACTACCTTTGTAAACTTTTACACAGATCAGCGGGGGGACTTTCGACTCCCATGTATTCATCTTGTGCCAGACCAACTTACAAGGATGGTCTCAAGCGTAATAGGATTTTTTTAGTCCTCCAGTCCCTATGCACCAAGCCACAATACGCATTTAATCTTTATTAACCTGTGTTTTAAAATCTTTCATGACTTATTTTTTAAAATGCCCGTCTATTAAATTATAAATAGTTTGCGGAACTGAAAGTTTATTGTCATATAATGTGTTACATTCACCACTATCTTTCTTCCGTGTAAAAAATTCACTGCAAGAAGTGTGTTGCAACTTCCAGATGATAAATCCTAAAAAAATCTTTTATTGAAGAATATACAGAAATACAAAAATAATAAATATTCAATTACAATATTAGCATTTTAAGCGAACGAAATTGAAAAATAATTTTGTCCACAAAGGCACAGAAACTTTTCCATACTGTCCGAACTAGTAATAAATATCTGAAACAAAATCGTGTTATTTAATCGATTGACTGCGAATAGTTTTTCTTTTTCATTAGGCTATTTTCATGTGTGCCATATAAGGTTACAGCAAATCGATCAGCAATGAATTTTTACTAACAGCGTATCTAAAAATAAATGTAATAAAAGCAATTTTTAAAATCACATATTTATTAGAGTAATAAGATGTATAAAGTTTTTTAAAAATATTTTCTACTTTTTAGTCTTTAATTTGTAATTCAATTTTATAAATATTACGGTCTATTGAAACGAATTAATGCTGAAATTCATTGGCAGGTAGTAACTCATATAATCAATTAAATTATATTAATTCTATAATTTTATTACATAATTAATGTATAAAATTTCAAAATTCTAGCACATCAGGAATTGAATGAAAAATCAATTATAAAATCCCATCTCTACAGACAGGACACAAGCCAAGTTAAATAAAATTGTTTAGTAAAATTCCATTCTTGGGAAAACAAAATAGATTATATTTAGAAGCATCGGCAATATCTCTTTTCTCAGAAGCCTATAAGTGGTCTCGTGAGTTAAGACATAGCATGGCTGAGGAGCGTGAATCGGAGGATGGAAATTACGAGTTCTAACGTCTGTCTGTGCTCTCAACCCTTTGCGGGGCAAGACATTAAATTTTTTGAATGATGAAAAAACACCAGGAATGGGTTTAGTTTATTGTCTTGACATAGCATCTACAAAATTTTTTTTAAAAACTTACTTCATTCCTAGGGGGTCGCACGTCTTTTGGGACACCCCCCTTGGATACAGTCACCTTGATACACTCAAAAAATATTGTTGAATCTTACAGAAAATCGTAAATTAAAACTTCAAGAATATTGGAGGAAAATTTTCGAGTTAATTTGCTAAAATTGTTAACTTCCAGAACTGAAAAAAATTCTTATCTCTGAGTTAAGGAATTTTCTCAAACTTTATCTCTAATAATTCCTATTCCGAAACGAAATCACATAAGGCTGCTATATGCATTCTAAAAGGAGTGCTATTAGGCCTATCCTAAAACTATTATTTACCATTTATAGTTGAATTTAACGATTGAGAAGCAAGTGAAATTAGGTGCGCCATCAGCTGGCACACTGCGCAGCCCAGCATTATTAAAAAACTGTTAGACCGATGGTTGCTTTAGCAACGAATGGCTCACAGGCGTTGGGATAGAGTCTGGAGTTTTTCTTCGTTCGGAACACAAATGTGGGCCAGTTTCCCTTTAAAATTCTTGATAACGAATTCTCATATATTTGAGCTAAGTAAAAGTTTTATTTCAAGTACTCTAAGGTCGCTTTGACCAAAAGAAGACGCCGCACTTCCCCCCTATCACGTGAATTTGGCTAAACAATGAGAAATTCGAACCACCACCTTTTTCCTTAGTCTTTAGAGTAAGTTTTGCAAAGATATACAGCCATTAATCGTAACTATGAAATTCTTCATCTCAATTTTAACCCAAGAAGACGAGCATCGGGCCTGCGAGGCCAGGTGGCTGAAAAAATGTATTTCAGAAAATTAACCCCTCAACGAAAATATTCAAGATTCACAGCAGATTCATTCAAGGTCATTTACTTGCTGACCACATGTATTTCAAGAATTTCCCTCCATTTGTTATCGCAGAAAACAGACGGTCGGGCCTCCGAACCCCGATGCTCGCGCTCGTGTTTCTGTGTAGGCTTGCTAAAGAGAACTGATAGATCGTGGCAATTTATCGCTAGTAATGAGATGTAAAGATTAGAAAAGCTTTTAGCTGAAAATCAACTAATTAAGAATCGATTAACGAAGAAAAGAAAGAAAATTGTTGCTCTTGAATTAGTTAGAAATCATAAGTCGAATTTTGAAAAGGAATTAGACAATGAATGGGATATTTTTTGTGAGTCCACCGATTATTTAAAAGAAGGCTGGAGTTAAAGAAAGGTATAATAAACAGCAAGATAGGCGGAATTAACAAATGACGTAAAAAAGAATCTCGCAAAAATAAGAGAACTTTTACACACAACATCGTCATACAACTACCCGAAAATTTTGGTGAAGCAAAAGTTGTATAATTGGTTCGAAAGTCTTGGAAATGCTTTTCGATGAGACAAATCATGCATTAATGCTTATATTCAGGCAATTTTGGATGGGAAAGTCAAACTTTTCATAAATACCTTGGAATTACAATTATTCATCCATCTTCTTGAATTTAATGCACTCGCTAGAAGAGATTTACCTGAAAATTATTTTATTAATATTTCATATTCTGTACACTAGTGCAACAAACGTTTCCTATTAAAGTAAATGTAATTTCCTGCGCGTTTTGTTAAAAACACAGGATTCCGTGTCTACGAAGCCCGACGAACGTCTTCGAGTAAGTGTAAGGAGTGCGCGTCCTCGTGGGTTATGTTCAGTATGATCAATAATCCAGCAACCGGCCCGATTATAGCCGCGCCATACGAAATGTCAAATATTAATTCGTTTGTTTCAAGGCAAAAAACAATACTTACCCAGCAACCATTTATCATTTTTACACCACGATATATGTTACGGTTTATGTGATTAATCGGTTATTATGAAAAATAACCGGTCAATGTGATAAATCGATTCCATCATATTAGCCGTAATAAATGTATATTAATACGCTCAAAAAGTTCCGGAACTTATTTTATTATGGGAGAATGAATACAGACAGAACCCGTTTTTGTTTTGGGGTTTTTCCTTCATAAGTAATTACCCTCTGCAACTGTGTATTTTTTTCATAATTCATACAAGGATATAAATGCGGATTACAAGCCTCCTTTCCCCACCTCCTCCAGTACTGTTATCGCTGCACTTTTTCGGAACTTGAAAATCGTTTTTCCTTCAAGAGGGGTAATTTGTTAGTTGAATGCTTGTGCAAGTACCGGAAAGGAATGTAAAGATTTTACATACAATTTAACACCAGGAGGGACATGTGAACCGCGCCTTCTCGTGCTGAGCATTTACTATTTGTTCTTCTCACCGACGGGAAGATTTGAATGCCTATGAACAAGAGCTACTTGTATATGCTATACGCGTTTGAACTAGATGAAGCCAGTTCTGACTAGTTGGTAACAAGACACTCTTCGCTTTTTCTGCGGGAAACGGCATGATTCATTTATATTTGGAAAATGTTTAAAAAGTTCGGAAGCATTTAGAACGTAGTCTTCAAAATCTTCATTTTCTATTTGTGAAACACTGTGTATTAAAACATGAAAATACTGGAATGAAAAAATGTTTATAACCCTTTTTAATACATATTTGAGGCCGGGCTAGTACAAAAATTAGAGCAAGATTGCACAATGTTACATTAAATCGAGAATATTATCAAATATTTTAGACGACTACGACTGTGAAACTTATCAATAAAAGACAATTTTCAAGCAGCATTTAGTACTTTAAGTAAAAATTATAAAAAAGATGAGATTTTAACTTCTTAGGAAAGACTTATGAATCAAAATCTTAGAAAAATTATATTAATATACCTGCATTTTCAAAACATTCAACTAAATATGACGTAAATGGGCAAGTTTAATCGTACATTGAGCAGTGTTACATATTTGTATCAGATATAAATTTTAAATTTTAGAAAAATTTAATATTAATTCAGTAATTAATTTACATTGGAGAGTATTTAATCACACTTTCTGTTTTTTTATGAATTAGTATGAAAGAAACATTTAAAAATTTAAAGTGATTATTTTATTTAATCATATATCAGTTAAATTAAATTCCTAAAAATTAATTTAGAGCATAAAATACAATTAATTAAATGATTTTTAATTCTAAATTATTATTTTTACTATATTCCTTATACCTATTTACACGACTGAACACACTTGGTAAAAAATAGGAGTTCGTACAGTTTGGGGGTAATAATTCAACCATTTTCTTTACAGCATGAAAATAAGTTCAAAAAGTACGATTTCATTTTCTTAACCCTTTCAAGGGCGGTATTTTCTGGTTGGAACACATTTTATGAGTTTTTTCCCTTATCCAGATGGTAGTCTTTTGATGATTTAATAAAAAGAATGCGTTTTTAGTATCTAATAAAGACAATAGATAGCAGCACCAATTCTATTTTTTTCTAATGTATTTATAGAGTCATTAACATTGTTTCCATTAAAAATGTAATTGCTTAATTGCTTGTGCCCCTGAAATAAGAAAACATAAGTTATTTAAAATTGGAAGAAAGTCTTCAAGAATCAAATTTGCCTAGATGTAATATTATGCCCACGAACGCGAACATAAAAATATTTTACATCAATTCAGATGAACAAGTATACAAAAATTTTTCCCTATTCCCCAAAGCGTTGATAAATATCTGGACAGAGAAAGTGTTATTGCATGCCTGAAACACATGCTGCTGCCACAGGGTTCCTTTACTGTTCCGATTATGTTTATGGGTGTGATATACGGCAAGAAGAATCGATCGACAGCAAAGTTTTACTGGAGTTTTACTCCAGCTAAATCCTCTACTTCGATTGGCAGGAAGGTGAATCTGAGTAACTCTAAGCAAATACTCGCTACTTGCTTTCATAAAAATCCGTGGATTAACTTCTGCCATGTATAATGCATAATGAATTAGACTATAAAAAGTTGTGACTGCGATTTTTGTTTATATCTAACAAATCCTAAGCTAAGAATAAGAAGCTGAAGAATAGAGAAAGTGGGGAGTTTAGTGTTTTTTTAAGACCTGCGAAAGCGGATGAAGCTACAAATGGGTCACAAAAAAGAGAAAAAGTAGGGGGAAATATTATCAGCATTGTAACAATAAAACGTTGTAAATAATAGGGTTTGGTTAAAGTGACCATTTATTATTTTCCTCAAAACGGGACATTTAATAATTTTAGGTAATAATACGAGTATTCAAGAAAACGCATATTTCTGCAGTTCATAATCAATAAAAAGAACAAGAATAACATCTGAAAAATAAATATTTATGAGCTCTTGTATTTTTCTGAAGAACAAATTTTTGCTCCCGTATATTTGGTGTTGATTTCAAATAAGAATAAAATTCTTGATAGGATTTCTTTAAAAAATTACTTTGATAATTAACATTGCTGTAAGAATAACGAATTACAACTGATTTTTCCCCGCCTGTCCACAAGTTATTTAGAAGAGAAAAGACCCTTTCTACAGGTGCATAGGGGCCGAGCAGACATAGTGTATATGCAATTATTATACGGAAGCTCTTATGGTTCAAATTATTGGCGTAACAATGTTTGAACAATTCCGCCCAACGACTTTCATTTAAAACATTACTAGAGTTTCCTTTTGTCTCTTTTTTGCGGTGTAAAAAAAGTTAGAAATACGTGCTAGTTAGAAGGCTTCTGATCAATTTGTATATGTCTGAGATGTATAATGCATACCCCGTCATCGCTGCGCTAGTAAACACTACCGTCGGATTTTAACGTGGGACTACTTTCCACCCATTGGGGTCTCAGGAAGAAATTTGACTCACACGCCAAAACGCCATAGAAAACGTTGTACGTGAGATCCTCTATATCTAGGAAACTACATATGTTTAAAAACTTAAATAATGTCTTATTTTAGGGATAAACGGTAACAACAGAAGTTACAAAAAAAATTGAAAATCGGTAAAGAGACACGCGAGTAAAGTAGTCCTCATCAGCGGCTGTTTGAAAAAGACAGCCTCCCGTCTTTTTCTATAAGCTTTTATTCAATTTGACTGTCGTGTCCTCAAATCTTGAGATCGATCTCTTACACACTTTCAATCGAGCTACAGCTTTGAAATTTAGCACAGTGGTGGGTTTCCGGTGACAATACAATATTATGTAAAAAAATTTGCAATCTATACCTATTTTAAACCTAACAAAATGATATTAAAATTTTAGCCCTCTATTTGGGCGACGTAGGGTTGTAACAACACCACGAAGCTAACAGATAATATTAATATTATTAAATTAACATTAATATTAATACATATTTTAATGTTAATTAATATATATTTATATTAATTTATATTAATATTAATAAATTAATAATTAATTATAACAATATTTAATATTAATAATATTAATTTCAAAGCTGTAGCTCGATTGGAAGTGGGTAAAATTAATATATTAATACCTATATTAATATTAATATATAATTAATAATATTAATATATATATATTAATATTAATAAGTTAATAATCAATTATAACAATAATTAATATTAATAATATTAATTTCAAAGTCTGTAGCTCGATTGGAAGTGGGTAAAATTAATATATTAATACCTATATTAATATTAATATATAATATTAATATATAATTAATAATATTAATTATAATATTAATATATAATAATATTTTCTTAAACAAATGGAGTATTCCTAGAAGTCCACGCTTTTATTCGAACCATGAATTTTATTGTAATCAGAAAAATTATTTTCAACTTTTGCCTTCATTTTTTCGCATGAATAAAAGCTTATACCTTAGTTTTTTTTATTTATTTTATTTTTATTTTTCGTGCTTTTTTTTGAAATTGTTACCGCAGATTTCTCTGTTCCTGAAAACGGGACATTTCGGACTTGGGGAAAACGGGACAGACTACCTGAAAACGGGATTGTACCGTTCAAATGGGGACGCATAGTCACATTAGGTTTGGTCTTATAATGTATTCGGGACAGCGCTGACCTAATGGTAAGGATGTTCAAAACTCGGATGTTCAAAACTGAACTAGGGCTGTTGCACGCTGAATTATACGCAAGGGGTCAAACGTTCTCCCGCTGGTGTGATGTGGAAGTTTGGAGAGGGGATACCAGCTCAGGTGTTGCCTTCGTCATCTGACCGCGGTTCAAAATTACGAGGTCTGTCCATAAAATGGCCCCCGTATTGCTTCAGAACGGGACGTTAATATAACTAAACTAAACTCATAATATATTGGATTGAGTAATGATTCATGAGCGTTTTCGGAATTTAACTTAAATTTTCAAATTTATCTTTTAAAAAATTCCTTTGGTTGTTTGGCGAAGAAGTTGGTTCATTTGCAATTCGTTTGTCGAGTTTCTTTTCTTTCCTTTTCTCTCTAAAGCGCTCAAATGGGAGGGGCAGTACGTCGAGACATTGCTCCTTAATGGTCTTATGTCTCCGATGGTCCTAATACCTCGTTTAAATCCAAAAAGCAAATGTTGTCGAAAATGCTGCGTTTTTTCTACTACATTCCACTTTAATGGTCAAAAAATATACAAAAGACCAGTAAAATTTAAAAAAATCAATATTAAAGCATTATTTTTTTTCAAATAGTATAAACTTTTCTCCAATCAGTTTTTTTCTGCGTGTACTTTTAAATAAAAAAAATTCATGTATTATTACTCAACTTGATTTATCTTAACCCTTAACTACTCGTGACAATTTACACACAAAATTTCCAGGGCGGTGTATTTTGTACACCTTATAATTCTAAATTTCTGGGTGAAAAAAGATTAATGTTTTATAAGATTAGTTTTAAATCCAATACAATAACCATGTGTTACAATAAATAAAAAACACTTAAAATAGGCGTTTATGACAATTTTTCCCAATAATATAAGTTTGTGGAATGCAGATTGAAGATTTGCAGATTTATAAATTTATATAAATTATAGTAAAATAACACAAGCAAGAGGCAATAGAAATATTTTAGTTAGAAATTAAACAACTTTAATCATTCATTAAAATACAAAAAAATCCAGTTAGAGCTAAAGTAGTACTTATTCAGTGTCGGTTTCTTCACTGTTTCGAGAGACTTAACGATACAAACACTTCGCTCAAGCTCTTAGATTCAAATGAATGAAAACAAAAACCTTCTTTCTGCACCAAACAAAAGCTCCAATGGTGTACAAAATATACCAGCTCGAGTAATTAAGTGTTAATGATGAAAATGGCTATTTCGGAAAAACTAATAAGAGGTAGGGCTATTTTTTTATTTAAAAGAATATGAATAAATACTTTAATAATAATAATGTGAAATCCAAACAAAAAGTGCGAATCTAAATTAGTGTAATTCTTTTCTGGAGTAGTTCGTGGTTCAGAATTCGTTTATTCCTGCCGGAGTAATAAAGCAAATCACACAAATTTAAGTTTCTTTCGCTCTCGGCTTTAAGGAATATCAAGCAATTTGTGCACAAGGATATATATTTCCTACTAAATCGAGCAGATTTTTTCTAATATTTTTAATCTCCATTTTGGATTGCCAAGGTTAAAATGAAAAGTTTGGGGAAGAATTAGGAAAGCGCTTCTCTTTATTTCATGCTGTTGTAAGATGAGATAGTTTCCGACCTCCCTTGTCTTTAACACGATAATTAATTGTTTATTGGCTGGATACTATCAGAAAAATGCGACAGGAGAAAAATCGACGTGCAGTATGCGACATGCATAACACAAAAATCGTTCAAAATATTCTACAATGGCAGACCATTGGATGTAGATGTATCAAATTTGGCTCGCAGTTATTTCTTGGGTAGTACTTGCTCGCTAAAAAAGTGTTTTTTCAAAATTTTAATTAGATTTTTAATTAATAATTTATCGAAAAATTAATTTTTTTTGTCAATAACTTCAGAGTATATTAGGGCACAGAAACCATTTTTACACCACGTTAAAAGTAAAAAAATTAGCTTTTCAGTGATATCAATTTTATATCCGTACACATTTTTGTCCCATTTTAATAAATTTTTCAGAACACTTTTCATTGTCTTTTACTTACTGCATTTATACTAGCGCGATTTGCGACTATAATAAATACATTTTTTGTACACGTTAACAATACTATAATTAAGAGTAAATTTTTAAAAATAATATAGAGACAGACGAATCAAGCTTAAAGATTCAAGTCTCTTGTAAATTTTTTCATCAGCTATCGATTTATTCCTTTTACATGTTGTGATGCATGTGGCTTCAATGCCCAGGAGAGCCAAATCAACCTTAAGGTTTTAGAGTGCAAATTGGTTAAAACAGATTTTAACCGAAAACCGTTTTTTCTTTCGGTTATTTTTTGTCCCGGTTATAACCGGTTATTTTTTTAAAAATCCAATAACCGGATGAAAAACCGGATCGGAAGATAGGCTCGATTTTAGGTTCGATTAGACTAAAATTGACCAAGTTATGAAACTGAATTTCATCATCTTAGGCCAATCACCGACAACCGCTTCCTCGAGGCGTCTGTTGGTTGGCGGATTACTGAAAGAGTCTTTATGAACATGCCAATGGATTGATTTCCTGTTAAAACAATATTAATAAAAATTTTTGTCTTAAAACGATGTTTTTTTTTATAAAACTCCCGAAAACCCGTGACTTCAAAAACCGGTTATTTTGAGCAGTTATAACCGCCAGGTTAAAACGTAGGTGAAAAAAACCTGAATAACCGAAAACCTGTTATTTTGAACGGTTATAACCGCCAGGTTAAAACGTAGGTGAAAAAAACCTGAATAACCGAAAACCGGTTATTTTCGCAATAACCGCCATCCCTAGTTTAGTGCAGATTAGTGTCCCATATTGGGTTATCTTGGGACGGAACTCATAATTTTGAACCGTGGTCAGAAAACAAGAAAGACTTCTAAGCCGGTAGCGGATTCCACGGACGATCTGTCGTGAAATCGAATCTCGATCACCTGACCCTCACCTGATGCCTAAACAGAAACTCAACCATTAGACCAATGAATACAAGTGCCATAGCCAGACTAAGGAGACCTCGAGGCATATTGTAGGTTTTCCAACCCTGGTCATAATGACGGGTTAAAGTTACAGTGGGGTAAATCACATTTTCACAAAAAGGTACTGTAATAAATTTGAGAACAAAAATGATGCAATTTTATCATTTTAGGGGTGTCATCCGGTCCAGACGTACAATGGTTACAGTTTTAAACCAAACTTTACTTTGAAAATGTAACCTACACCACTGTAACTCTAACCCGTTCATATGTGACTTTAAAATACTCTAATAAAAGCACCAATAAATCATCTCAACCCTTTAAGGATCGTATTTTTTGACCCCCTCTGTTTTGGAAGGGGGCGGTCGTTTACATTCATCTAAGAAGGCATATAATACTTGAGATGATTATAGATTCTACATGATTTTTGTGTCAAATTATAAAGCTAATTCATGATTAAATTTTAGCTTATAAGCCTAAAAAGGCGATAATTCGATGCACGTCAATATGTCAGGCGCGAGACTTAAGGGTTAAAGCCCTCCTCTACTCCAAGGTTGATATCCCTCATGACACAGGCTAATATCCCTTGTCGTCTCTATGTTACGCTGTAGGATGATGCAGTTGAACAGAGGAATAGAACAATATGCAAGGTGATTAGATACCTCATAGATTAGCAGCGTGAGAGAAGGGAAAATAATGGCTTTGTGGAGCGATAGTTGTACCAATCTGTGTACAAAGGAAAAAATTGTTGGTACAGAATCAAAATCACCAGTAAGGGGAAGAAAATCTCGCCTCCTTAACTGGAGGGTTTATTCTAATTTGAAAATCAATTAAAACTACCGCAAACAGCTCAAAACAGATCCATGATGAGCGTTACGCAATGTCAAATGCTTATTGGCTAGCTTCACGTTTATTACCAAATGCAGTCTTGGGTCGAGCGAGTGAAGTAAACAGCTTCTAATGGCGTGTGATGACATATTCCGAATTCCTTTGTTGGTAATTGAAATCGATACGAGCCTTGCGCGATAATATTGCGGTAACTTCTTTATTTCTTTGTTTGTCGCGACGTATTTTCTGCTTTCTGCCATTCATGATTTCGTGACAGTCATTTAATCAGCTCAGAAGATGTTTTGAATGATATTTATTTGAATAGTTTCAGGATTTTAATGCTAACGAGTTACTGGAAAGGGTAAACGACACAATAAAAAGTAGTAGGATGTTATTATGAAAGGATTAATTTACCTTGACAGCATTAATTCTGAACTCAGATAGCGAAATGTTGTAAGTCACTTTTTAAAATTTTTTCCCTGACAGCAATTTTAAGGTTCAAGATCACGAAAAACCAGTAAGTCGTTTCACATGAGCAAACTCTTTACAAATATTTTAGAAAAATAAATAAATGAAATAATAAAAAGTAAATAAAATAAAACTTCTGGTAAAAGTGACTTTTTGCCATCTGAGCACAGAATTAATGTTTTTCGAGAAAAGAATTTCAATAAAACATTAAAAATAAATAATTGTAGAAAATAAGTTAATAAATAGGGCCAAGGAATAAGAAATATGATGAAAAAGGTTAATGTAAGATTACTGTTACAAAACTATAATGTCGCTTCCCTGTCATCTTAGTCTTATGGTTGGAAAAAGACATTTACAGAGATTTCATGTGATATCAGAGAAATGGAACACACCCCGACCTTGGCTATTTTGGCGACAAAATGTAGGTTACCGAAAATACTAGAATTTTCTCGCTATCTCTATTAGGAGCGAAGTTGTGGAGATTCTTCTGGACTTTTCCTGTGACGTCACATCCTGCCGGAAAAGGGTATAAATACTCGGAAGTACTGAACGTGTTTGAACGTCTTTGGAGTGCGAATGCCTTTGGAATCAGTTTAAGTTGGATCAGCAGTGCATGCCGGTGAACTGATAAGACATTGAGCGCTATTGAAAGTGCTGTGACTGAGATTTATTGGTAATCTCTGTTTCTTAATTTAGAAAAGTGCTGCTTAGTTTTGTTACCTGTGCTACTCTTTGTTTCTCTGAGATAATCGAAAAATAAACAGTCATTTATTTTTTTATTGTCCTGCTTGTTGGACTGCATTCACGTGCACCCACTATACGATTTTTGTAATATTATAATAATGTATTCAGTAGTCGAATCCAACCTGTTATTTTCCCATTCGTTTTCTTAAAATTTTTATTCGCAATGAAATTCACGTTCTTGATTAATTTTTAATGTTATCTTTTTCGCCGCTCATATATGCCAGATTGCCAACAAAAATTCCTAGGCTAAAGGGAAGAGGAGTGTGATTCTTCGTCAAAAGCGAGCCACACGAAAAATTCCTTCCAACGGTGAAAAGCAAGCTCTGAAGGAATTCCTTCCAACTTCCGTACTTTTAAAGTGACTCAATATCTTACCTGTCGTGGTGATCTTGGTGAATATTCATAGAGATTCCATCGACAGACCAGTCAACTGTGTAGTTGTTCAGAAAGTGAAATTCAGGAAGTGAAGTATATTATTTTTCATGCCTGTATGTGCAGGATTGCTGGAAAATTCTTCAGCCAGAACTTGGTATATCAGGAAAGGACTAGTTAATCGCTATGACTTCATTTATATATGCAATGCCCTCTTTCTTAACATTTTCAGAATTTTTAAAATACTTGAAATTTTAAATACGGATATTTTTACAGCATAGACTAGAAAATTATACACCTAATATAAAACTGTTTGACTCGGTATTATTTTTCTTCTTCCTTCTTCCATATATTTTTCAATTTTTTATTTTATAATTAATAATTTGCTCTTTATTAATTCATGTGATTCTATTTAGTTTATCTTTCTTTTTTAACTATTTTATGCTTTTTTTGTGAAATATTGTTTCTTAATTATCCAAATTAATGCTATCAATTCTTGGTGAAATCTTACATGATATGTGTTTTAGTTCTATTTTTACTCCCTTTTATTCACTCCATTCAATTATATTACGCTTTATTGCTGCTTCTTTTCATTATTTTTCAATTATGATCTTCAATTCACTTTTCGATTCAATTTTTTAAAAGAAATTGCTTTTTACACTGATTCAATTATCTAATATTCTTCTGTAAGTCTTGTGTTGTATATTTGTGTTCCACGAGGGGAGCTCAAATTCAATTATAAATAAATGATATATATTCAAGGTAAAGAAATAAAATTTCTTTTGCGCAGATAACCAGCTGTAGATGACTAATCCCTCCGGAATAATCAAGCTACGGTTCCTTTCCCGCTCCTCCAAATAAGGAACTCATAGCAAATAATCATAAAAAGCAGTTTAATATGCACCATCTTCCTTACACTAAGATAGAACATCCTATTAAAATAAAATTTATCAAAAAAATGCCATGTATGTTTTCTAAACACAAATTATTTTTTAACCGTTTTTCATTACCTATCTTTTTGTATTTGAAAAAAGAATGGCTTGCTCTTTTTTCATCTGAGAAACGATTTTTTAAACATAATATTTTACTTGATTGTTTTTATATACACATTAGATAAAGTTTAGTTAACTTTCCTGTTTCATGTTTGTAGAGATGGAATTTTTATTCGATTTTTCTTTCAGTACCTGATTGTACCAGTTTTTGCATTTTTTAGAAATTGTTTGTTCTTGATGACAATACACTATTTTAATATTTTCAGAATTTAATTATCAATTAATAGATTAACTTAATTAAATTTCACTCCATAATATTTATAATTTGAATTATAAATTAAAGAATGAAAAGAAGAAAATAATTAATGTAAAACGATTCGAATTTTTAGTAGACTAATAAAAGTGAGGGTTTAAAAACTGATTTTATAATTAAATTAACTTCTTTATGATTAAGAATCTCATGTTAATCATACTTTGCTGTTCTTGCAAATTTCTCATAATAGCATCCAAAAACTGTTCAAACCTTATCAACCATGAATCGCACTACGAAATCTGAAGTATCAATGGAATGACAACAAAAGTGTTAACCCTTTCAGTCCCAATGATGCCAGGCCGCGGTGGCCTAGTGGTAAGGTCTCGACCTCGGGACCGGAGGGTCGCAGGTTCGAAACCCGATTTCACTGAAGATCCGCCGTGTATGGGGCCTGTTGCACGCTAAATCATACGTAGTGGCCAAACGTCCTCCCGTTGGTGTGGCGCGGAAGTTTGGAGAGGGGGGTGCCAGCTCAGGTGTCGTCCTCGTCATCTGACCGCGGTTCAAAATTACGAGGTCCGTCCCTAAATAGCCCTCGTGTTGCTTCAAAACGGGACGTTAATATAACCTAACCTAACCTAACCCAATGATGCCATTTGGAATCATCATACTCATTATTTTATTCTTCGGCATCTAAACCTGCTTCTGATACCAAGTGGACATCATTAAATTCTTCGCATTTTCCTCTTTTCAAATATACTTTTTCTTCTTACCAATATGTGGCTGCACTATCAATTTTATCTATTGAAATTTGCCTTGTTGAATTTCACTTCATTCAGCAAAAGATGATGAAATAATATTTATATAATATATTATATAATAATATTATATACGAAGGAATTGTATTTTTCCCGTCAAGTTAAAAGCGTAAGTTAAATTCCTTCCTAATAATATTTTTTTACTTTCCGTACAAGCTCATTTGAATATTGTTGTGTCAACGGAAAGATATCGAGAGATAACATTCACGCGCTCTCTCGGTGCTAATCACGTGATGCGTGGGTGTTTCTCCGTTAAAAAACCGAGTGTAATGTTTGAGTCCAGACAGATGGATTTTTGAAATCAAGAAGAACGGTCATGCGGTAGATTGGGGAGTGTAACGAGCTAAGGGGGGGTCCCTTCCCTGTTATCACGGCGGCGATGGGCGATGGCTGCTGCTAACTAACCTGTTAAACGTGGTGTAAGTTGGTATTTAACTAAGTAACTAACAAACCCTAAATCTCTCTTGTTAAATATGTAAATAATCATCTGTGTAAATACCTTTCTCATATTATGTTTTATAAATAAATAATTTAGTTTTAACTACTGTTTCTCCTCCTTTATCTTTGGTGCATTTTCCCCTAGAGTGTTCCTTAGATGAAGTATTTTTACCTGTAGGCGGGTTTGGGATTTAACCACCCACCCCTTCCTATAGAATTGGATCCTCGCCCGGGATCTATAAAGATTTTAAATAGAATGAGATTCCTATTATATATAATAATATAATAATTCCTATTATTATATAATAATATAATATGTAATATATAATAATATTATATATAATATATATAATATTATATAATAAATTTTAATATAGTTTAAATGAAATTACACAGGCACAGTTTCATTCTTATTATTTTAAAATATGTTAAAATATTTTATTTGAGCTGTTTTCGATAAGTATTTATTTTAAAATTTGTGCTACCTGAAATATCATGATTCCAATTAGAATCACTTTGAATTTTAATTTTTAAAAAATGAAATTTTCTATTTGAATTTTCATCTCATGCCCAAAATGAGTGCATTTCACAAATTTTAGAATTTTAGAATGAATAATAAATTCTTGGGACTGAAATGGTTAAAAGTGAAAATAGTTTTCATATATGGAAAGGTTCATTATAATAGTGGGGATTATTTTTATTATATAGTTCAATTTTTATTTAATGCTCATAATCTTGAAAATTCACGATACTCACACTGCTAAAAATAAATTCACTTATTCTGATATTCGAACAAATAATTAAAAATTTACACAGTGAAATAAAAATTAAACTGATGCATTTCAGATTTTATTTTAAGGGGAAATTCTTCTGGTGAAGCAATGTTGCAACAGCGTTTCCTAAAAATAAGTTAATTTTACGTTCTTTATCAAAAAATAAAATTTTCTAAAGAAAAAAAAATCTAGATACCTGAAGCTTCCCAATTTTTTTTACAGATTCTTCCGCTCGAAAAAACAGCAGGACTGTAAAGTAGAACGGTTTTAAATTGCACTTGATTTGTATGGATATCCTGTATCTATTGAATGCATCTTCTAAGAAAATATTTAAATAGAATTAAATTATAAAGGCGCATAAAGGGCATTTATTATTTCACAAAATTTTGAAACAAAATAATGCAATACATTTTAGAAAATGTGGAGGCGTTTTTCGAATTCAGGTTTCATCAGATGCGGAATTTGCTTCCATACATTATCAATTAAGCTTTCAAAATCGCCGAAATTAACATATTGTTGATACCAATTAAAACATCGTACAAATATTTTGAAAAGATCTTATTAAAAGTATTCAATAGATTGCGTTATATTTTTAAAAAATTAATAAGAAATAATTCGATCATAAAATTTTGGATACACATAGCATCTAAGGAATTAAAGCAAAAATATCTTTCGTAACTCTTTTAATCCTTATATTCATGAAAAATAATGTGAATTCAAAGAATGTTTTGAGTTTCGAACTCTTATTTGTTACTCCTTTCGTTTTGTAAAGAAGTAACACAGTACGTTGATTATCAAAGTAATCTATTTACTGTTCCCAATACTCGCCCTGTTAGCTTGAAATGAAGGGTTATTAATTTTTGAGATAATAATTAACGATGTTGACACAGCCTTGAAACTTTTACAAAAACATTCTTAAAGAAATCGGGAGTTAAAACATGTTTACCAAGTTGTGTTATCGAGGAATTTCCAAACCGTTTTCTATTGTGATGTTTTCATCGAGGCGCATGCGGAAGAATGGCAAAAAATTCAAAAAAATTTCTTAAAGCAGGAGTTAAAAATATTTTCTTCTCAATTAGCTATTTCTCTTATCATTTTTATTAGTTTTTACTTTCTTATAAAGATATTTTTGTCATCTTTTCTGAAAAATAGTAATTTTCAATAAAATTCAGTACTAAATGTACATAAATGAATGCAAGAAGTACAAGAAAAATGATGAAAAAAATTAATTTTGGCCTTAAGTTTTAAAATAATTGATTCAAAACATTGGCATTAACTTAACATACCTTAGAACGGGGTTACTTTGCATTCGTGGAGGCAATTTTGAATCAGTATAAAATTTTTGTTAAAAAGTGGATTAGAATCCAACTGGTTAGGGGTACGGGATTGAGGTTTTTTTCCCGTTTCTTGGCAACACTGACTAGTTTATTTCATTCCTTAAACGTATATAACCATCATTCCGGAGTTTTCAGAAGGAAGAAAACATTGAGCCTAGTTTTCAGCGCTGAAAAATCTCTCTCTGGTGAGGAGAGTTTAACATTTCAGAAAGTAAATTCATTTAAGTGTGATACATAATAAACCTAGCTTTTATTTTGTTTCTTTGAACGCCAATTACATTTGTTAGTGAAGTCGTAATTAATTTGTTTCTGACGTGGGACAACTTTGTACCGAAAAAGAGAGTTTATTTGCACCATGGAAATTAGCAGTACAAAGCAAACCAAGTAAGTTTTTAAATTTATTTTTGTATTAAATAATTATAAGAACAATGTATGCTTTTGCTTCAGATGTGCTAAGGGTGTATAAAAGGAACTTGGGTACTTGTAAATATATGGAATTCTCTCCTGAGAGCCAAGAAGTTAGATTTAACACCATTTCACAAGGTAAGTGTGTCTTAAAGAAGCAGAACCTTTTTTGGGAAACCAGCAACAACCAGTTAGAAAAGAATGCTACTTTATGCATTGAAACCCGGAAACCTCTGGTTTTCTCCAATGAGAATCAAAAGACCGTTGCGAATTCAATTGATGAATGATCGATTTTCCTATTAATAATGTCAATCTTAAAATGATAATAAAAGCTTATCTTACTAAGAATGTGTGGTTATAGATATACACATTAATAACACACTCGTCAATATTTGGATAAAAGGATTTCTAAAACGCTATCCTGATTTCACAGGACGCAATGGCGTAAAATTATTCATTATAATCAGGTATTTATAAAATTGTTTCTTGTATATTTCCAACCAGATGTTAAACAAATATATTTAACATTGCACACGATGAGTTTGTTATTGAAATATACTGAAAAAAAAACAGTGTAGAGAATCCACACATGGGGTAACTTTGCACCAAAATTTCGAAAAGTCATAATTTGTTATTAAATTATTGTATCATTCAAATTTCGAATCAAAACGCTTCTCTAGTTGTCACTAAACCAGGAAAAAATCAGGAAAGTCTTTTTAAAGAGAAATACATGCAAGTAATCTCGAAATTCTTTATGAAGTCATGAAAATCGGTGCAAAGTAAACCCGTTTTACGGTAGCACGTCTTTTTTTATTTTCATTTGTCAAACAGATCGGGCCACGAGATTTTGAACAGTCTCCACGTTTTAGACCTCAATCATTTAAAAAAGGGAAAGGCGTTTTCACGTCAAAAAAATGTGGTCGAGGTATGGGACCTTTCCCTATTCCAGGTTGATCTCTTTATGTTCTACTTTTTTGTAACTTTGTGATTTTTATCATGATTTGAAAGCTGAAAGCTAAAAGCTTTACGAATAAGGTTAATTAAGAAAGAAATTAGATTAAATATCAATCATTTTTAGTTTGCGACTCTCTTTTGGTATGTTTTATTTCAAATTTAATCTACTGTGCAGTCCTTCTTAAAGCTTTAAGAATAGAGTTGACTTTATTATGGATTGAATTATGCATCTCCCTTTGAACCCTCCATCTGAACGGACTCGGAGCAAAGGAAAGACATCTACCACTTCATCTACCACTTCTATTGACTGCAGAGACCTTGAGACCCATCCATCACTTATTTGTAGTCGGAGGGTAATAACCTTAAGTAATTGTTATATGTTGTCGCAATCCACTGCATCCGACTCTTCGGGTAATGGCTTATGATCATACTAATCTTATTAGAGGTTAGTGCCACGCATCTCTATTTTATAGTTTGGGATAAAGTCACTGAACCGACTTCTATCGCTTCGCTCACTGAATTTTTAGGGAAGAAAGTGCATCAATGAGGTTGTCTATTGTACAGTGCTATAAACCTTTAAACTATCTTTTGGTTAATTTTCATTTAGTCTAATTTAAAGAATAATTTAAAAAAAGAAAATTTTAAAATTATTAGGATGATTACTGATATTGAATAATTTGATGATTGATTTAAAAAATTATAGTTATTAAAATTTTGGCTTGAAGAAGAAAAGATTTTAGTAACGAAGTTTTAATTAAATATTAATGTTTAATTGATTTCACTGAGCCATGTTTTCATAAAGCCAAATATAAGGAGGTTATCAAAAAGAAAATTGTAAAATTATTTTCATGATATAGAGTATGAATTGTTTGCTATCTGAATTATATAATAATTGACTTACTACACTTTTAAATTGACGAAGGAATGTTTCTAATAAGTAATTTTTTTATTAAACTATTAAGGTTTTTGATTGATTTATTTTCATAGAAATTAAGTCAAAAGTTTAAACTTTTAAATATATTTCCTGTATTCCTTTTATTCCTTTATATATATCTACAAAACTTAAGTCGTAAAACCTAACAAGAAGCAACGAAAACCCCGCAAAGTTTAAGTTTAAGAAGATCTTTAATGAACATTTTCTCAGACAAAGTTTATAACTACTATCATCATTGGTATAGAGCTTTAATTTTATTTCATTTACCAAAATTGATATTTAATTTGGTGTGAATACTTACGTTCAGTATGTTCCAACTGAATCATATTAATTCATATACCGACCATGATCGTAGGTTAACACCTAATAGGCCAGCTAACGAAGGATCTAGGGATGTAGCATAGTTGTTTTTGACTACAACTTAATTCTCTCTTTGAAGCACAGCTTCATCCTCTCTCTCTTAGTCACATTTTTGGCTTAAGAAGAAAGCTCGAGTCAAAAAAGTTGTAAAAAATTTCTTAATAAACTTAAGAGAAATCAAACCACTTTGAAACAGGTTCGACTCGAACTAATTTTTCAAGCATTGTCATTAGCTTACTTATGCTAAAGACGTATCATTATCCTTTCTTTGATTGATAACCGAAATCTCAAGGTGCATTTGTAAATTGTGGATTTTGATAGTGAAACAGGAAGGCGATTTTCTTCTCTTTAAAAATCATTTTACCTGTTAAGCATGCGATATCCAGATTTTTCTCTTTTCAATAGTCAGAAATGATGCTATCATACATACGGTGCTGTAATAGAATAGAAGAATTTGTTAATTCACCGTTATTGAGAATCTAAAGATATCTTTTAATTAATTTTTTGTGTTTTGGTAATCAATCTGTATTATTATAACAAAACCACGTGACTGGAGCAATTTCCGTCGTAAATTAGGCCAATTTATTACAGGAAAATTTAAAATATTATTGTGGCAGAAGTGTGATGAATTTCATATCCGATTCGTGTCTCTTGTTTTCAGTCTTTTGATCCACCTATAAAGCCTATTACCTGTAAAAGTAGTTTTTTTGACGATTTATTGCCTGATGAATGAGCTTATTGTAATGCTATTTTAATTATACAGAAAAGAAGTTACAAAAGAACCAGAAGAAGTAAACAATATCAATAACAATATACCTTTTGCGCGCAACGCAGCAGCATCCAGTTATTGCATTAACAATATTGTCTATAATCAACTAACCATTTAAGATACAATCAAACAATAAAAATTATAACTCATTAAGATTAAACAAATAAAATGAAAGAGAACTCGAATAGTGAACTTTTATTTTTTACGAAAATTTCTGTTTAATGCAAAGTTTAATTTTTAGTATCTCTTGTTAAATTATTTCATTTGTACTTAATTAATGTGAAATATTGGATAATATCACATTCTATCAATAACAAAATTCGAATTGGAATAAACTTTTCTTATATTGTCATCATATTTTGAATATTAAAAAGCGGTAACTTATCAAAATATATTTTCATATCAGATTTATAGAAGGAATTTTCTTAACATTTGAAAAACAATTATGATTTTATTATCGTATCTTTGGACTTCAGTTTAATTAACTTGTAGATTATATGTGAATGAAATGTGAAGATATCGTTCTAAAACCGGCAACTGAAACCCTGGAACAAAATAAAACAGGGAAAGCAAAAAAGGGCCCTTTAACACAATTTGAAGATGAGATCTTTTGTCCTTGTGACCACCTGTGATGCTCCTGCTATTGTTTCCTCTCATTACCAGTAAGTCAAATCAAATCAACACAAATCAGGTTATATAAGACAGGGAAGTAAAACTATCTATAGAATCACTATGTGACACAAACAACCAGTGGCGGTTCGTTATCTCAGAAACAAGCAGTGCTGCAGAAGTTGTATTGACCCAAGTCGTAGGAAATTTTATGCTGATTATTTTAGTGTATAATGATGATATACTAAAAATTGATATTTTTTGAGTTATAAGCAAAAAACTGGGAAAATATTTTATCATGTTTTTTCGGCTACAACTAAAATTGCAACAAAAATGTTTGAAAACCAATATCAAATTAGTAATCAGCATCACAAAAAAGATAAAAAGAGCAAAAAAAAAATTACAACTCCTCCAGAATTTGATTGGAAAAAAAACTACTTAACGACTGGACTACTGAGAGAAAGCGAAGAAAGGCCAAATGAGGAAGTCGCGCCAGCGTGAGCTGCTCTGGTGTGCAGCTCACGGGGGTCGAATTTCACAGGGAAAAAATGGTGCTTTTTTCTTCCGATTGAGAGCTCCGAGTTGCTCAATGAGGGAAATTTCGATTCTAGGAGGGGCAAAACTTTCTGCAGCTCTGATCCGTCTCTCTCTTAATATTTGATTTTTTTCCGTCCTCCATTTACGTTTTTTATAGCCCTCGCGTTGCGTCGAAACGGGACGTTAATATAACTAAATTAAACTAAACTTTTGCGTTTTCTATTACTTTTTGCCATTTCGGGTTATCATTGAACTCTTTAAGTTGAAAAGTAAGTCAATTAGAATAAAAACGAAAATACAAGTTTGAGAATAATTTCGGGGTGGGGGGACTGCAGCTCTGCGGCCCTAATGGACGAGCCGCCACTGCAAACAACTTAATTCCATTTAGGGTGTAAAATCCCAATATTAGCTATTGTTTAAAGAGTTAAAATAATTTTTAAGAAAATTAAGAAAACAGGGCCATCTTAACAAATTTGAGAGCTATGGGCTAGAGTATTTTGTCACTCCATGAGAATCTTAACTAGGAATTTGAGAATCTATGGCCTATCGAGAATACCTACCTAATAAAAAAATCGAAGAACAAAATATATCCTCTGTTCTCTGAGTAACGCCTTACATGCTTCCAAATCAAAATAGGATTTTACAAGTCAGCTTCCGTAAAGTAGGCAACTTCTATTACAGGTGTAATTTAGGATTATCACACTAATTCCTTCTGTATGAAATTTTTCAGACCTAATATACATGTTTAAGTAACATTATAAAATCGATTTCTGTCTAATTACAAGCCCTCATCATATTTTTACTTTTAGCATATTTAAAATTAAATACATTTTTTGTTTCAAAATTAAAATAAAATCAAAAATTAAATACATTTTTTGTTTCAAAATTAAAATAAAATCAGTATATGACAATCTTAACTAGGAATTTGAGAACCTATGGCCCAACAAGATTACCTACCTAATAAAAAAAAATGAGGAACAAAAAATATCACCTGTTCTTTGACAAACGCCTTAAAAGCTTCCAAATCAAAATAGGATTTTACAAGTCAGCTTCCGTAAAGTAGGTAACCTCTTTTACAGGCGTAATTTAGGATTTCCACACTAATTGCTTCTGTATAAATATTTTCTGGACAAATATACATGTTTAAGTAACATTATAAAATCGATTACTGTCTAATTAAAAGCTCTCATCATAGCAACGTAGGACTACGTTTCTCCCATTGGGGTCTCAGGAAGGAAATTGATTCTCACGCCAAAACGCCACGAAAAAACGTGTTATGCTAGATCCTCTATATCTCGGTAACTACATATGTTAAAAACAGAAATAATGTCTTAGTTTAGAGATAAAGGGTAACAACAGAAGTTACAAAATAATTGAAAATCGGAATTGTAGTTTAGTGACTATTGAGTCGCAAAGTTGGGCAAAAGTACTCAGGAATTCGTGACGCGATCCTCTATATCTCGGTAACTATGCATGTTAAAAACATAACTAATGTCTTAATTTGGAGATAAAGGGTAACAACAGAAGTTACAGAAAGAAATTTGAAAAACGGAAAAGAGTTAGGCGAGTAAAGTAGTCCTTCGCCTTTAACATCAGAGGCTGTTTGAAAAAGACAACCTCCCGTCATTTTTTTAAAAAAATATCATATTTAAAATTAAAATTAAATGCATTTTTGGTTCAAAATTAAAATGAAATTAGTACAGTAAATTTTTAGGCGCCTTTGGATCAAGAGCGTCCTTGGGCTACAGCCCAATTAGCGCATTGGTTAGACGGCCCTGGGTCTAAAAGAAAACAATGCATTTTGAGTGCTAATACTGCACTTATTCTTTTAAAAAAAAGAAATGGCATATACCTAATAAAAAACGGATTTTGTGTTGTTGTTTTATTGATTTTTCAACCAATTGTCATTAATACACCTTCACTTTTTTTATTTATTTCCTTTGAGTAAAGAGGAATGACAAGTGAAAGCATTTTACCTAAAGGGCAGTAAGAGGAAAAAAAGAGAAGTATCTTTCCGAAGGTGGAATTCTAATCTGATTTCCTCTATTTCAGTTTTGATCAGATTGCCACTTTCGCCTTTTACTTAACAGACTTCTTAATGGATTTCTGGCTGCTATTTTTTATTTTTTACTTATAATGCTTTTTGTAGATATAAGAAGGTTTACTCTATTAAACGTCAAGAAAATATCAGTGATATCTTTAGCCGAACTGACAGTCAATATATTTTTGATGGATCGCATGGTATTATAAAAGCAAATTGTTAAAAGAGATTTGTCTTTTACATGTATATTTGTAAAGACTGATATAATTAAAGTATCCATGGACTATGGGAGAAGGAAATATAAAACATTTAACATAACTACTTCAAATCTCTGTGCTTTGCGCTTCGCAACATGGGAAAACGAATGGTGCAAAGAATACAAAAATATTATAATTTTAATATAAAAATTAAAAATTCCCTTATTTAGTGCACTAAGAAAAAGAATTTTTTATTTTAATTAATATCTACTTTTGAGTCTTTAATTTATAATTCGTAATTACGAATATTTTGGAGTTTTGTAATAAACTTTTTCTCCAATTCGCTATCAGGTGGCGCCACGCGTAAGGAATCGCCGCATAGACTGTGGCGATCAGTCAGTTGTCGTCCCCATCATCTGACCGAGGTACAAACTCTTTACCTTCGGGATATAAATAGGTAAGAATAAAAATTCGAATATTTATTTCTTATTTAATTTTTTCAGCGGCGGAGGTTATGCATTGCCGATATTTGCCATTCAGATGACCACTGAATTTTGACTAATGGCCACATTTCTCGTATACGAAATATACCGCAAACCGTATTACCTATGTCCTGCAAAGGAATCCAGGAACCTGTGAATGAGAGCCGCTCAATAGCTCGAGTGTTGAGGCAGGAATTTCTACTAGCTCTCATCGGCCACGGCCGTTCCCTCCCGAAGGATGTACCTACTATGACTGGAGGGAGGTAGCACAACCCCCACTATTACTGTACCCTCAAAGAAGCGATAACCAGCTTTCTTATCCAGCGACTTCTGATCCATATACTCAGAGTGCCCGAACAGGGGTATAAGAAGTATACGCAAGCCGCGAGGAACATCGCCCGGCATCCGGGTAACACATGAAAGACCGGCCGCCACGACAGCATAGTCAGGCACTGAGATTCCTGCATTATAGCCCTCATTACGAGAGCGTCTCATGTCACAACCCCCCGTTTTATCGGGGTACGACATGTCTTCGGAGATGGGCCCAAAGAGACACACCACCATTATTGTACCATCGAGTTGGCGAGAGCCTGCCTACTTATATGGCAGCCTCTCATCCGTGAACTCACGGTGCCCACCCGATGGGGTATGAGAAGTATACAGAGTGATTAAATGAAACGTGGATAAACTTCAAGGGTAGGCCAGGCATACTATAAGCATCCAAAATCACATAGGAACATGGGTGCGGAAACGCCATCTAGAGGCAGCAGATGGCTTTTAAAATAATATAGAGCTAGCTAAAATTGCGGATACTTTTTGAAATTTGCACATTTTTTTCGAATGTCTTCTCGAACTTCGACCATATAAAGAAAAGGTTTTAACTCGTAATTTACGTTGAAGATTCGGTCACGAGGGCATTTAAGGAAACGACCAGAAATAGATGAAGTGGAAAAGGGTTTTGGCTTACCCCACTACTGAAAGAAAGCTGGTAATGGTTTGCAACTTTCCACAATTCTTTTGTGTGATGTGCGCAATATTTACACGCATTTTTGTAAAAATAGTCCGAATATCGGGTAGATATAAAGATTTCTTTAAAAAATCCCAACTTTTTCCGCATGTTTTTGCTTATTGCAGAGTTTTCAACAAAATTGTATGATACTTACAGAATAAGCGACAATATGTTAGAAAAACATTGTGCTAAAATCTGAAGAAATTACCTTGAATATTAGAGAAAATATGAGCATTTGTAGTAAATATTTTTTTTTACAGTGCATGTGCTAAACGTTGCTTAATTTTTCGTTCATAGTTTCTAAGACAGATATATAGGACAACTTATAAAAAAAAATTCAGTTAAATAACTTAATATTCAGAAAGATATGGATATTTTAGCGAGCGCTGTATTATTTTAAATACGATATACTCTTTCCAGATGGCATTTGCGTACCCATGTTTCCTATGGGATTTCGGATGTTTATTGTAGGTCTGACCTACCCTTAAAGTTTGGCAACGTTTTTTTGAATCACCCTGTATGTATACAAAGAGAAAGTACTGAGATCATCTCGAGATTTCGATGACTCTCCAAGTTTTCACCCTGAGTCTGAAAAAACTTTTTTGAAATAATAGTATCTGTCTATCTATGAACACGATAACTAAAAATCATAAAAAGCTAGAAACTCATTACACTAAAGTTGTAGATAATTTTCTGCAAGAAATCTGTGAACACAAGTCTTCCCTTGTGCATATTAACTAGATGTATGAAGTTTGGTACCAGTTTTGTCACCGTAATCGTAGATGTGCTCAGACCAAATGCGACAAAGGTTTTAATGTCCGTCGATGCATATGTGAAAGCCAGATAAATTGAATTTGGTGTGATTTTTTGGCATCAAAATTTAAATTATCATCAAAGTTTATGCACAGTCGTCCACAGGAAAGACAACAATGCATATATTGTTCTCTTCTCTTTACTACGAAGCTTAAAACAAAACGCGCCATATTATGTATGCATACGAGAATGACTTTTTTGTGTTGTTTGAAACAGTAAATATGCTGCTGAAAAAATTCTAAATTTTTTTCTACAGTTCCCAAGTTATATTAATCATATTTATTAAAAAAAATTTTGACACACCAACATATTAAACAAAAGAAATATTCCAAGTTTCTGCGACATATACTGACCGAATTATGAAGCTTTGGATATCACTATTTTTGACCTTTTCAATCGCCGTCTCAAGGAGCATCCTCCAATCAACGGGCGGAGCGTGCTCTAAGCGGTGTTGATTGATTTAATGACATTAAAGGCTTCATAACAAGGTCAATTTTATCCGCTGTAGAGTGGAACATTTTTGTTTAAAATGTTACTGTGTCAAGAAAATTTCCCTAAATATGGCTTGTAGGACTGGGTGTCTGTATAAAAATTTTGACTTCCATAATTTTTAGAAGAACGTTTATTTATTCAAACAACATAAAATAAAAATTTTTACATCATTTAAAGCGTTTTTCGAATTGGAAATATCTGCCTATTTCTAAGGCTTTAGAAATTAGCTATTGGACCACGATTAGAGTGGACACGTTGTATATCGTAATAATTCTTACTTTTTTTACAAATAAAAACAGTAAAGCACCGTTTATATATTTCTCATTTATACGTCGTTTCATCGCAGTCCCGATTCATTTGTATTTATTATAATGATAAAGTACTTCGGTTATACGTCACTTCTGTTCTAAAATGTGAATTTTTTTTCTTTTTTAGTATGTGAACTGTGATAAAGATATCATGAATTAGAAATTATTCACAATTGATGAATTAGTAGAAGACAAATTGTCTGGTGCTAATTTAAGCGATGATGAAGTTGTTCCACTTTCCTTTAAAGGCACAATGGACTCCATTGAAAAACTTCGATCTTTTCCTTCTGTCAAAAGAATTGTAAAAAAACATTCAATGAACTTCATTCGATTCTTAATGCTGCACTTAATATTCACAGACAATAAGCACGTCAGACGAGGTTAAAGATTTTTATAATTAAACGCCTACCTGCATGTACATTAATCGTATGAGATATGCATAATTAGTACGCAAGATAAACAAGAAAGATATTATTTTTCTCACTTGCATGATAAATATTTAAATTTAAAATTCCGTTATTGTTTTCAATACTATGTAGCAATATACTAGTACTGTCTTTAAAATTAATACTTTTTGATGAATTTGCATAAGTAGCACAGCATTAAATTTGTAATCATGAAGGTTGTTTATAAAAATTTCTATTTTACCTTTTTTTCATTATGTTGTTTTACGTCAGTCCCTTGAAAGACGTATAAACGGTACTTTACTGCATTTGTACTGATCGTGTTTCTAAGTATGATTAATTATAAACGCAATTAAAGAAGTTAAAACATAATAAAAAATTAGGCAATACGATATTTTTTAAAAATAAAAGTGACTTCTTATTAATAATTTTTTTTATCTAACCCGAAGATTTATCCCCGAATATCACCAAAAACATTTCTCGTTCTATTAATCCAAAAAATGATGCAATAAAGCGTAAGTAAATATAAAGCATGGTAATTTAACTGCCAAAACTCCCCTACTAAACTCCTTGAAACTTAGGGAATGTAACAACTCCGGGACTAGTTCATACACGAAACAATTTTACGACGCCAAAAGTGATCGTCGTAAAACGGATAGCGAATTACTCCAACTTTAATAAGCGTATGAAAATAAAGCCCATAAAAGAGAAGACGCCGACGGCGAGGAATATTGCATTCCTTTCTCTTTCAAAGCCTTTAATGGAATTTTCCATTTATGGATGAGTGGAAACAATACCTATGAGATTTCTTTCCGTTTTTGCCTCTGTATGGTGAGATCTGTTTTTATGAAACGTTTTCGCAAAAGGGGCCTTTTTGGAGGAAGTCTACATCGTTGCATGATTTGTACCGATTTGAAATTTAATGTGACAACTTTTTATTTTGTATTTCTTTTCCGTATATCTATATCACACGAACAAATATCTATTATTGTAATAGTCAAAAAATTTCTTGCTCGAAATTTTAATGAGTCTCTACATTTCAGAACTCTCTGAATCCGAAAAACGGGTTTCTGGAATTGCATCTGTCTGTATGTCAGTCTTAATGTATCTGAACACGACAACTCATGAATAGAACGAACAAGACCGATGGAATTTGGTATGTTGTCTTTACAACAAAACATTAATAAATATCTATTATTGTAATAGTCAAAAAATTTCTTGCTCGAAATTTTAATGAGTCTCCACGTTTCAGAACTCTCTGAATCCGAAAAACGGGTTTCTGGAATTGTATCTGTCCGTATGTCAGTCTTAATATGTGTGAACACGACAACTCATGAATGGAACGAACACGACTGATGGAATTTGGTATGTGGTCTTTACAACAATTAATTAAGAAATATCTATTATTGTAATAGCCAAAAAATGTCTTGCTCGAAGTTTTAATGAGTCTCTACATTTCAGAACTCTCTGAATCCGAAAAACGGATTTCTGGAATTGCATCTGTCTGTATGTCAGTCTTAATGTATCTGAACACAACTCATGAATGGAACGAACAAGACTGATGGCATTTGGTATGTTGTCTTTACAACAAAAAGTTGTAGACCTTTATCAAACTTCAGATAAAATCTGTGAGAGGGAAGAGTGTCTGTCTGTATGCGCATGTGGATGTAAACATGACCACTCAGAAACCCAACACTCTAAATGGATGGAAATTGACGTGTTGTCTGAAAGTCAAAATTATAGATATGCATCAAATTTTGGAGTAAATCGGTCTACGGGAAGAACTATAGTTCGAAAATGCTTGCTTGATTCTTTTCATAATCGGATGAAGCTAAATCTAAAACATGCCAGTTGTGGAAGTATAAACAAAAACAAAAGGAGAACGCTTCTGATTTTTTTATCTTTTAACTCCATATATTATTTAAACTTATATGCAGAAGTTAAATTCACATTTGGTTGTGTATGACAATTCATAGTATCAACTGCTTTCTTTCACCATTTAACAATTAGAAATTCATATGCATTACGACTATATGATTGCAATAGCATATTTTCCCTGCCCCCGCTTACACCCTGTGTCCTCCCAGGTTCTCAAACATATATCGCCTATATTCAGTGTTCTTATGATCACTATTTCTTTCAATAGGGATATTTAAAGTCTAATCAACCGGTCTTATAAAAGATTAATAACGGGATTATTTGTGAGCACGATAACTCAGAAACAAAGCAAACTAAATGAATGAAGAAAGACGCAGATCTTGATTGAGCTGCACATGTGCATTAGTGCGCGCCGAATTTACCATGGTGCATATACCATGGTAAATTCGGCTATGGAAACAGTCTGGTGAACCTTTACTTTGATGCCTTAAGTACTTGGTTATTTTACTTAATTGTTAATCCACCCCTGTTTGTCGATCATTATAGTTACGCTGACTGATTCTGAATGAAGAATTTCTTGTTTTAAAAGGTTCGATAAGATCTAAACTAAAAACATTTATTTTTGCATGAAGGTCAGAAATATCTATTTTAAACGATTTTTTTAAATCTCTTGATTTAATCTCTTAAATGAAGAGTATAATAAAAATCACTACTTTAAGTTAATTGCAGTTTTAAATGGGTATTAGTTCAGTTTATGTTTACTTCTAAATATTTTTTTGGAAATAGGGCGAATTAAAGTGTTTGTTTGATCTATGGAGGCAAATTTAGAAAGAATTACAGAAAAAGGACTTAGTCAAAATACTGTGAAATCACAGTCTTTTTTCGAATGTGTTTAAAATGTAAAAACCAACTATTTCTTTTTATAATTGGAAATTGATTCGTAATCAGAGGATTACTGAAAGTCAAATTCTGAAGATTAAACAAATTCTACACTTTCATCAGCAAAATCTAAAGGATAAAGAAACGCTTCGTACAAGAAGGTGATATTTTTCTTTTTTACAGTCTTTTGTTGTTATTCAAAAGACTTTAGAAGGAAAAGTGACATTTGTGTCCGCAAAATGAATGCAAAAAACAAAAGTAGAGAAATTTATATATTTAAATAATTGGCAAAGACAAAGAAAGAGTCTTAACTCCGACTACTGCACCGATTTTGCCGATATTTATTTCATATGAAAGCTTATGACCCCTAGATACTTCATCAATGGTCACCCGTCCTCAATCACCCTCCATTTTTGAGAGAAATCTCAAAAACACTACTTCACTATTGAATCTCTATACTGAAAAACCTTGACAAAAAAACTTAACTACGAAGTGTAGAAAAATAATAATTTTCTTTGCATAAACATCTACAATAATCAGTCAGTCTCAGCAATCATATAATAACATAAAGCAACGAAAAAATGATATATATGTATTCATAAAAACTGAAGGAACTAAAAACTGATATTTTATGTATTTATTAGTATTGCTAAAAATATTCACGTTAAATCCTAAGAACTAATGACACGGAAACTTAATAAAAATGTTAGTTGCGCTGAATAAAAGCAAATTATTTAATTCTTTTTATATTTTCCAAAAAGAAAATAAATAAAATAAATTGAAAGATGAAATAATTTTTTCTTCATAGTAAGATTGCAGGAACGTTATGATGTATTTGACTTATTCAGCATTTTAGTGTATTTTAGTTTCGTGAAAAACTAACTGTTTTCGAATTTCCGAAATAAACAATTTTTTTATCTAAATGTATTTAAAAATATTTTTTAATCTAAACTGATAAATTTAATATGTCATACTCTTCTTTAAAAAAATCTATATTTTACCATAGAGACTCAATCACAGTTCAAATAAAAAGAATTCATACGCCTCATACATCGAAATCAGAAACCCATCATATATTTTCTTTGAAAAAAAAATGAATAATACGATCACTGCCCAGTTGATGGTCAGCTCCTATCAGCGTGAACGATCACGTGACAAGCATGTGATGCCAAAATCCACTGCTGCTGAGGGTAAAAGAGAGAAATCGATCACTTTAATCTTACCTTATTTCACGCCTCGTTTCGAATAATGGTTCGCCAGACCGCAAACGATTTGTTTGGGCTATGAGTGCCAAACGATTATTTGTTTCTCTGGCAATAAGGTATTTAAAAAGATTATAAATGATGTATTTTTCTTCTAAAACAAGGATTCTTAACCTGAGGTTCAAGTGAAAGCATGGACAAGACAATAATAAAGTTAAAAAAGAGGAATTTTTAAAAAGGATGATTTTATTAGTATATTAAATTAAAATTATTCTTTATCAAAAATATGGAGGGCAAAGAATAAATCGTGAAAGAGTTAGCGCTGAAATGAATGGTCTAAGTACTAAATGGAAATTTCAATTACGTTTATAGTTTATTCTAATTTTCAATGAAGGTTTGAGAATATTTTTCCTTAGAAATCATTGTGGCTTAATTTCTTTTTCGTGCTGAATTCAGAGCCACACGCCTTTACCAGTTTCACATTTGGCTTTCAGATTTTTGATAAAAAATTATCTTCTACATTTAAGTACACTAAAAAAACGTGCGATTTTTTTTATCGTATCTGCATTAACAAAAATTCATCTTCGGATGAGGAAAATGGCGCAGCGGTAGTCGAAAAAAAATTAACCGCTTTCAAAGAAGTACATTGCGGCCTATAACTTGTTTTGGTTCTCCTGTAAAATGTTTAAAATGTTAGTTAAAATAATTTACTTCCGACGTGCAGGATTACAAGTCAAAAACAGACAGAAATCTCTTAAGAAATGAGAAATAGCTAACTGATCAAAAATAATAATGGGAAAATTAGATCAGAATTTTAGCTTCTGATATAACTGAAATATTTTTTATTTTCTCTACCTCTTTTTTTTCCTATTTTAATATAGAGAAAATACTTTCAACTCCAATAGTGTTTGCACAAAGTAAATGTCATAAAATTTTGAGGATTAAATAGATTGAAAATAAATAAAACAGCAACGTAACGTATTTGCTTGCTTGTTACAGGCCATTTTATTTCTTCATAGAGTAAATACAGTGTTATCAATCAAAACTATAAGGATTTCACTCCCTCCAAGGAAATATTTGGTCTGAGAGCTAATCATACTGTAGCCAGTTTTACTGCTGCACACTAATAAAAATGTGTTTAAAAACTGTTTTTATTAAATATATTTTTACGTTCAGTTTCTAAAAATAAAATTGCTATTGTCAAGGAAAAAACTAATTACGTTAACCTTTTTAATTCACTTCATAGAAAAATACTTACGACTATTTTAAATTATATGAAACCTTAATGGACAACCTGTATTTTTAATAAATCAATTCTTACCTAAACGCTAACGCTTAGTTAATATATTTACAAAGTTAGAACTATTTCAACTGCCCATGAATTTTTTCGATATCCTGCATATGTAGAAAATTATACTAAATTATTATGCTTTCCCATATACGAAGCAAAAAAAAAAAAGAAAAAGTAAAGTATTATTATCGTCAAAAAACTGGTTATCACGATTTTGATGAGTCTCCACGTTTCAGATCTCCCTGAGTCTGAAAAACAAAACATTTTTGAAATTACAGTAAAACTTCGATTAACCGTCAGTTTCCGTTGTTATCCGTCATCTTTTAAAAGAATATCTGCACACAAACGGACATTTTGAAAATTGTCCACGGATTACTCTCAGACCCTACTGTATAAAGCTGAAAGTGACATTCAGTACATTATTAACCTTATATTGAAATTTATATTGATCGTTTTGTAAAATTAATTACAATATGTATGTATTATTTCCTTTTCACGTCTCACGTCAGCAGTGAAATCTCGTTATTGTACATGTGTATTAAGATATTCTCTTATCCGTCTCTTCGGTTATCGGTCACAGCCCGTGTCCGGACGGCGACGGTTAAACGAAGTTTTACTGTATGTCTACTTGTTTATCGATTTGTGTGTTTATGAACACGGATATTCAAAAACTCGACAATCAAGTCGAAAAAAATTTAACATGTGATCTTTGCATCAAAATTTTAGATTTGTATTATATTTTCGGCCATGTTCGTCAAAGGGTAGACTGACTCCCTATCTGTCCATGCGAGTTTATATGAGCTTTATAATTCATAACCAAAAGAAGCTGAATAAATGAAATTTATATCAGATCTTCACACAAAAGTTGCATATCTGTATGAAATTCGTATAAACTATCTCTATGGGAAGAAATACTATTCCAAAATGTAAGGGAAGTGGGGATAAGATTACGCAGGGATATCAACACGTGTGTTTTCAGCTCTCTCAAGAGACCACCATTATTATTTTCATCATTGCTGTCTTTTATTTATCAGGTAAGATATGATTTCGTTATGTTAGCATGTAATTTTTCTGTGAAGAAATCTTAATTTTTTTGTAAATAAAGGACTAATGATTTATTTCTAAGTAAATATCATTATGAGGTTTGCTCCCTTCCGAACAACGTGGCCATGTTAGAATTTAACTTTAGTGAATGCTACGGCCATCTATGAACGATTTAGAGAAGCAATACATCGGCGGCTGAGAGTACGCACAGACCAGATGTGCATTCTCTTATCCGCTCCGTAATTTGAAGCAGCCATTCCAACAAAACTTTGCATTTTATTTTATCATTATTATTATTATTATAAAAATGGTATTTGGATAGTAATCTGAAGAGCTGTTGTCTGGAGAAAAAGTTTCCTGACCAGGATGAGACTAGTATCTCAACAGTCCCCAATAGAACACCGAAGGTGATATCACCAAAAGGCAAAAAACTGTTTGCAAAATTTCTAGTGCATAAAGAGGTCAAATAGTCACTGCTGTATGAGTACTACAGGAGTTTTCGTCCCCCCCTGCATTGATCCCCCTAGAAAGAGAATGAATCCTCTTTTGTACAAAGATGCACCCAATGGAACTTTGCCCTTGATCAGCGACACTGGTTACATGAATTCTCATTTGTTCATTGACTGGTTGAAACATTTTGTCAAGCATACTAAACCGTCTGCAGAAGACCCTGTTCTGTTAATAGCAGATAGTCACGCATCCCACTGCTCACTACCTGCAGTTTTGTTTTGTCAAGAGAATTATATAACGTTTCTTACTCTTCCACCACATGTGTGTGCGAGTCATATGCTACAGCAGTTGGATAGATGTTTCTTTGCCCCTTTCAAAGCTTTATACTCATCTGAAGCTAAAAAATGGCTCCTACAAAATCCAGGAAAAGTAATAACACTGTACGAAGTTTCAGGGATTTTTCAAAAAGCTTATAGCGCCACAGCTAGGTTTCAACTCGCAGAAAAAGCTTTCCGAGTTACACGTATTGAGCCAAACAATCCTGACATTATAAGTGAGGACTGCTATTCTCCTTCGCTAGTAACTTTAGCACTTTTGGATAAGGATTGCAGAGTTGCAGTTGCACCTGAAGAGAATGAAGTCTCGCCTTCCACTTCACAGATAGATGTCAGCATCCAGTCAATCGTGCCACTTCTTCGACATGAACAAAGAGGAGCTAGAAGGAAAAGACAATCTCAAAAATCTGAGATCATGACCTCGTCTTCATTCAAAAATTTGTTAGAGGAAAACGAAGAGGAAAAGGTAGAATTAGAGGAAGCAAAGGCCAATCGAGTTTTTAAGAAAAATAAAAATGGGGTCAAAACTAGGAAAAGAAAAGCCCTGAAAGCAAAGAAAAAACTGATTCTGAATTCTATCGATAACCCAGTTCCTTCAACAAGTTCGACAAATAATGAGGGGACAATATGCCCAGGCTGCGAACAAACATATGATGAAGATTGGAACCAGTGTGGATTATGTAAGGAGTGGTGGCATGAGAATGTTCCAGTTACGAAGGTAGCGGAGTATTTGTATGCGACTAGTGATAAATTTTCAGGGTGCGTACTCTTACCCGCCACGTCGAGTAAGAGTACGCATTTGGCATTTTGTTCCTTGTGTTTCGTAATATATATTTTTTACAGCTAAAATTTTAATTTTTTGTACCCTTCTTTCTAAGTTAATAAACTATGATTCAGTATATTTTCGAGGCTTTAACTTTTCAATTCTCATTTTTATAATGAAAAATACACTAGGTGCGTACTCCTACCCTCTTTTCCCTTATAGTCTATTTCCATCATCATACGATGAAGAAAAACAGAAAACTTGCCATATAAGAGAAGTATATGAAAAATACGTTGGGAGAGCACCCCTGCTTTTGACTTTCTCATATATACGAAGGTTACCGAAGAAAACGATTTTAACATTTTCTCTTTGTATACTTCATATATTCCCCGTAACTTTAACAGTTCTCCAAAGTGATGCGTGTTTTGAAGTTCGCCAATTTTAGAAAGTAACACAGAAATCTACAATGCAATATGTTTCTCAGTGTTGTATATACTTGCAAATATTTTTGCATGTTTTTCATTATTTAGAGTGTCTTTCTTCCTTCTTGTATAACAGTTTAATATGTTTTATCACTTCCCATGCTCATTTTCATACTTTAGCTATTTTACCTCGTTCTTGTTCTGTAACATTTTCCCAATTGTGTTTGTCATCCCTCTCATACAATATACCACAAACATTGTATCCTTAATACACTATTGTGGCAACATTGCCTGGCAACAGCAACCATTTCAGGTGTGATGAGATTTGACGGGAAAAACATGTCCATAAAAGGACAATGCCTGACGTGGCCGGAGACCAGCCGGGGTTGCAGGTGTTGCCTAACAAAAGTGTTGAGTGACAGAGTCGCCAATGTGTATGTGACTGGACAATGCCGTATTCTTAGGAGAATACTTAAGGTAAACTTCTGAGAGACTAGAGAGCAAAATTTGCCTTTGTAGGAATGGTGATTGCGAAAGATGAATTCTGGTCGGAAACTTTTGAAGTTTTGTGAAATGGAATGCCATTTTGCCTCATGAACAGAAGTTAAGCGAGATGAAAAGGTGATTTGGGTTTTGAGGAGGAGATAGATTTTTGCTGCTCTGGAGACAGGAACCAGAGAGGTCTCGGGAGGATTTTTCATTTATAGGACTTGCAGTTCTCCCAAGAGGGATGGCGAATTTGTTGTGAGTTTGCGGACAGGACCGGACCTTGGACCTGATCTTGCGGGCGTTCCCGTGGAACTTCGGAAAACGTGCCGAATTTTTCCAGTAGAATGTAGGTTAGTTAGTCTAGAATTGATGGGAGATACCTCCAGCAAGTTCATTTGGAACTGTTTCAAACCCGGTCTTGTTACGGACGTTCATTTATTTTTGAGTTCGCGACAAGAGTGCATTACCTCCCCTCGAGTGTATTTCATATTATTAATTATGTAAATAGCTATCATAGCCAAGAAAAATGAATATTATAAAATTTCATAAATGTGATTGAGCTGTCAATAAATTCTGCAAGGCAACAATTTGTCTACACGGCAAAAATTTGTCTACACTTCAACTTGCCTTCAATTTGCTCAGCCATAAACCACGGCCATCGGTTGTGACGTTACAGTATCCTCCTTAGACTTTGTATCCCTCTTGTAATCATTCCCTTGTTTTGAGTATAGTTGCTTGATCGTCTCAGTAAGCTTTCACTTCTTTTCCATTCAAACCGCTTATAAAGAGTCATAAGGACTCTAGGCACGGGGACAGGAGGTGGTGCTATGTTATGCATACTTCATATACATCGAGGAAATATTGTAATCGTCGAGAAATCCGATCCTGAATTTTAATGAATCTCCACGTTTTAGACCTCCTTGAGTAAAAATAAAAAAATTTTTTTGATTACTTATGTCTATGAACAATATTACTAAAACAATGTCAAGAGCTAGATAGATGGAATTAAGCAAATGGTTTTATCCTCAGAACTGAAGATTTGAACCAAAACCGCCAACAGGTTGATCTCTGTCGGTCTGTCTATTAACGAAATATACGAATGCAACAACTCTAAAGCACAGTAAGCTGGATAAATGAAACTTAGTTTGGTCTTGTGACCAAAAGTGTAAACATATATCGAATTTTTGACAACTAAGACTTCCAAAATGCATACTAGGTTTTCTTCATTATACTGCGAGGCTCAAAACGCACCAAGTTGTGTCAGTACGCTTGTCTCGTCATTCCTGCATGTGATTCACTTGCGGGCTTTCAAATTGGTTCGTCACTGGGATAGACTTGTATAAGGAGAAATGAAGAGAATGTGCCATATTGTGGTAAGTCTAGGGGTCAAAGTCTCCCGATGGTTTACTTCCATCTTTTCATCCGATGTTAGGAATAAATGCTCCTCATAGATGAATTTCCTATAAATTATTCCATGTGAATTTATTTTCGTATTTGTCAAAAGATAATTTTCTCATCATAATCATTTGGAAATTCGTCTAACCCCTCTTTTTATTTAGCAAATGCGAAATTAGCAAATTTTGTTTACCTTAGCAAATACTATTTCTGTTCTTCACATCTTTCTAATACATATAAAACGATAAAAAATCTACAACATTATTAATTACATCTTTCTAATACATACAAACGTTGCGGATATTGTGGATCAATCCACCCCAGATAGCACGTAAGTTTGCAGCAAGTTTGATTTTGACTTGTCATGGCAAAATTTGACGCGTCAAACTTGAATCGAACTTGTAGCAAGTTCGATGTGACAAATAGCGCCACCTCTTTGCAAATCAAACTTGCTGCAATTTTGCAAAGCAAGCTTCCTGCAAAGATAGCAAAATAAGAGATAATTATCTTTGTCTCTGTTTTAAAAAACATCCGATTTTTAATAGCATCTCCTAGACCGTAATTCTTTTTTATTAATTCAATAAATCAATGATAATTTGTGAAAAAGATAACTTTTTTATAAAAAAATTTTTTGAAACATTTTCCATCTTTTTACTAAATATATCACTCTCACTTTAAAGAAAACTATATCGCCTTTTTCTTAATGTTGAAATTTTAACGCTTATAAACAAAATTAAATCTAAAAAACAGTCAGTGTTTGTTGAACAATAATAACTAGACATTTTGTCCCATTTTAAAGTAATTACTTTTGAACTCTAATTTCATAATTTATTTTACTAGCAAAACGTAGTTATTAGCAAAAATCGCTCTCTCTTTGACTTCAAATCATATTCTCAACTCAAAAAATTAATGAAATCCAGAAAATAGTTAAAAATAAATCGTATATGAATCGAATAGAACGATGTATTAGCGAAATCTATCTTCTCCTCTCAGAGTTCGACTGGCACAATGGTTTGCGTCTCCGCTTCGTAACCGGGAGGTCGCGAGTTCTATCCCGGGCTGTGTTTCGTACTCTCTTTTTGCTTTAATTTGCAATAAGTGTGCACGGCAAGTTTGCTGCAAGTTCGTTTCATGGTGACTTCGGAGCTTTCGTTAACTTGCTGCAAGCTTGCACTCTTGTCATGACAAATTTGTGGCAAACTTGCACTCTTGTCATGACAAATTTGTGGCAAGCTTGCTGCAAACTAAAATTGCTATCTGGAAAAATGTCCGCAAAATTGAGCTAGACATTATATTAAAAAGAAAAGCATGCTTTATTTCAAAACCAAAGCGGATCGATTTAGTTGCACCATACTAACCATAAAACGTACATAACACATACTAAATAGCAACAATTTTCAAATAGTTCACTTTGAGTGTCTATAAAATATGATGCTTGGCTCAGCTTTGTGGAAATTGCGGGTTGGTATGCTCTGGTTCTCAATACGTCACATCCAAGTAACATAAACGGTATACATTATCTAAAATTTAAAAACTGAGTGGGACGAAGCAAACTCATTAAAATTGTTTGGAAAGGCAGATCGGTTAAAAGTGATATGGAACCGTGCTTTTTTACATTTTTATAGGGTGTCATACTAAAGAATGTTGTTATGTCAGAGGTAGAATTTGATATTATTACCCAGATTAGACGATATTTTGTCTTTATCGGCTGTTTTGCATGTGTGTTTGTTTTCTTTTGTTCCTCGTATTGGTTATGTTTAGTTTTTTTGTTCTCTGTTT
This sequence comes from Araneus ventricosus, assembly GCA_013235015.1. Classification (NCBI taxonomy): domain Eukaryota; kingdom Metazoa; phylum Arthropoda; class Arachnida; order Araneae; family Araneidae; genus Araneus; species Araneus ventricosus. The sequence continues at coordinate 33,218 of BGPR01003835.1, read as the reverse complement.
TTCTAATTTTATTTGTTAATATATCATTTCATTTTGGGAGGCCCTGTTTTTTCATCTAAGTTCGTTCTGTGACGAAGATCTGTTCTTAGGCTCAGAACCTTTATTCACAAAACCCGAATGCGTCCATGTAAATTTTTTTTGTTTTGATTAGTTTTGTCTTCTGTCAAAGATTTTTTTTCTAATGCTTTCTCAAACAGTCACGACTTTTCCTCTCACGTTTGCTCTTATCCCCTCTGTCTTGTTATTTTCAATTCTAGGTGCAGGGCTATGCAGTGATGATAAAGTTAAAGTAAAGTGACAGAAAAGGGAGCTTGAAGCAAGAAAAAAATCTGGTACAACAGTAAAGTTAATGAAAAATGCTTGATTACGAATATATGGAATGTTCTTTCTATATTTTGAGCATCCAAAACTGTCTAATTAGTTGCACACAAAACGCCCGTTTAAATTCTATCATACTTCAATATGGGCTTGACTCATGGTGCATTGTCTTCAACCATCCCATTAATAAATGCTTAATATCTATAATAACAGTGTCCATTTCTACGGAAGACTGAAGTCTTTAGATTCAATTAATTTCGCATTTAGGTCTCAAGATACTATCTATTCGGTTATTGATCACTCTGCTCGTATACATTAGCCTTTTGTTTATTTGGACAATGAATTGCTAACGTTCTTCCATGCAGAAAATTAATAAACTGTCCTTGGCGCAGGTGGTGATATAGCCTGACGCATTTCCTTAGTGGAAGTGGAATTAGAACAGCACTGATATATTAAAAGGGGGTAATCGGAGGTATGTTAAACTATAGCAAGTCTTCGAATAGGAAATGGCAGAATGATAGGTTAACGAGTATATCTTTCCAAAGATCGCGTTCGTTACCAGAAGTGTTCTTTAACCCGTCAACACCTAGCGTTCTATTTACAAAACAGCAATATTTCACTTCAGTGGCTAAAACGAATACATTCTATTGTTTCTGTTTTGATTTGCCTAAGAAGTCAAAATGTATTCCCAAATTCCTAAACAATTCTTAACTGGCATATACCATCCAATAGCCAGATTTCGAAGCCAAAATGCAGCCATTTTGAAAATTTTCTGTTTTTTGCTTTGATTTATTTCCGGTTTAATGCAAGGAATTCGAATTCTTTATATTTCGATATTTTACTGTATCTTAAAAAAATTTAATATATATCATCTATAAAAAAAAGTTTTTTTTTTGTAAATAACCTTTTATAGATTTTTCGATAATTTTTCTAAAAATAAAAATAAATAAAAACACAAAAAGTATTTCTTTTTCAGGATTTAATTTAGCTTCACAGTTATCTCAGTCTTGGTGTTTCTGATATAATTTAAGAGAAATTTGCTAAAACCTATATTTTAAATTAAGTCAACGAAGCTATAATTGAATTTTAGTTTTTCGTACACGAAATATTTAGAGAAATGTTTGCAATCACCAAAAAATTCGATCTCGGAATTTTGGTGGAATTCCAAATGTCAGACTTCCTCGAGTCCGAAAATAGTTTATCTGGAAATAAGTATGACTCTGAAAACGATAACTCACAAACAAAGCGAACTAAACGAATGAAATTTTATATGTGGTCATTACTCCAAAATTGCTGTCCTGTGTCGAATTTTGAACGAAATCCGTCAAAGGGCAAACTCTGTATGGAGTCCGTGTGAATGTGAACACGATAACTCATAAACGCAACACGCTGGATAAGTGAAATTTTGTTGTGGTCTTGACACCAGAATTTTAGATCTGTATCAAATATTGGACAAAATTGGTATAAGAAAAGAGGATGAAAATGCATAGAATAAACAGGACAAATAGCATTTCAGATTGGCACACTTTAGTCAATCTAATCATAGAAAAAAATACTCCTATATTTTAATTACTCTAAAATTGTTGGCCTGTTTCGAATTTTGAACGAAATCCGTCAAAGGGCAAACTTTGTGTGGAGTCCGTGTGCATGTGAACACAACAATAGATCTCATCTCCAAATTATTTGAAAAGGAGGAAAAGTGCTTTCCTATTTCTTCAGTGAATTCCACATTTAAGAGGAGGTCTTGAATTTCACTTAGCTGCTATCTAAAGGCAAAAATAAATAAACAAATAAATAAATGATAAGTAAAAATAAATAAATAAAAAAAATCGAAGAATAGTAAATAAAAGTTCAGAAATGATAAATAAAAAACATAAATAAAGATCAAAATATTGAAATAATAGTAAATAAATGAAATATTTAAAAAATAAAAATTATAAATAAATAAATAAAAATCAAAGTATTGAAATAATAATAAATAAATGAAATATTTAAAAAATAAAAATAATAAATAAATAAATTTAAAAATTTAAATAATGGTAAATTCAAAAAATTAAAAAGTAGAGAAGAAATCTGTGAGGCTATATTTGAATATAGTTTCACAACAATTAATGAAAAGAAAAACTATACAAATGTGAAATGTCAAAGACACAACAACAACAACGTTCATATTCAGAATCCATTCGAAATATTTTTCAGATAAAATATGGAATAAATAATATATGCAATGAATCAAATGCGAAATTAAGAAACATACAGAAATTTAAAGTCATTTGAAATGCTATTGACTTGAAACATTGACACTTATTTTCAAACATCTAGAATATTTTTTATCGCTTATTCTACCAAAAACAAATAAAAACCAAGAGAAATAGAATAGCACTCTTTTAAAAGACAGACATATTTGACAGGCAAAACATTTAATCTTTCATTTATTTATCAAAATGAAGATCCCAAGGGATCGGAAAAACACTCGAGTCATACGGAAATATATCATTAAAGATGAACTACTAGTTACGGAAGGAAAAAAAGTCGTTTGCACAAATAATTAATTAAAATTTTATGTTATTGAGTCTGGGCTTTTTTACACTTTTTAACGAATAACAATACACAAAGGAAATTAAAATATTTTTACTAACGTAGGGATGTCAGTACTGAAACCTCATTAGAGAAAGATGAGTCAAATTTTAATTAATTGTATGCAAAAAAATTGTTTACCCTTTATTACATGTCTAAAAAATAGCGTGATTGTTTTCGGAAAATCAAGTTGGAATTTTTTTCTAATTGAATATCGAGTAATGAAATTGTCTGAAGATTTCTAATTGCCTTATAACTACCAACAAATAAATAGTATTTATAAATTTAATTCGAAGTAAATATGTTACAGTAAAATAATTTCAAGAAAATGAGATAAAATGAAAATTAAAAGCAAACTATAAACAAAATAATAATAACGTGTTCACTAAAATAATATCGTTGAAGCTATGCTCATTATTAATTTGGATTTATTGGCAGATAAATGATGATTCATATAATTTTTACTTTCCGATATACGAAGTATACAAAGAGAAAGCGTTGTTAGAGATAAAAATTCAACCTCAAGATTCTGATGATTCTCCAAACTTTACACCACCCTTCCGAAAAATACAGGGTGGACACAAATTATTGAACACATTTTAAAAATTAATTTTGAAAAAACACTATGATGTAGCAACCTCGTTCTTTTCTAAATGAATTTATATCTAAATAACCAGTTTAAATGTGCAGTTTAAGTTTTCATCCTTACAAACGTTTTAGAATTTCACCTAACTTTCCGTCGTCTTATGGGTGAGTATTATGGAAAAAGCTCTGGACCGTTAAGGGTTAATTGTGGCGGAATGGGCCATAACATTCATTCCAAATCATAGTATATGCTTACATCCTCTTAGCACAACAGAGAGTCAGATTCGCAATTCCAGACAGCTTGGTTCCACAAGTTAGCAGACACAGGCTCTAATCCAGTGTTTCCCAAAGTGGGAGCAACGCCCCCCGGGGGGATTTGATTCTTAAGGGGGGTAATTGAAAATTGAAAAAAAAAAGAAAAAAAAAATCGGCTGGATATAACACAACGGGGAGACTTGAGATTGAAGCCAACTACATTGGAATTTAAGATAAAAATCTCTTTGCATCAAGCTAATCAAGAATCTCACAAATTTAAATAATCAATAATTACTAATAATTAAAATAATATAGAAAAATCTTTCATTAAAATGATTTCGTACTTGAATTTCAGTTATTCATTATGTGTTTTGAAAATTTCCTTACTGTGCTTCTTAGCAACTTCCTAGTAAAAAGTAGATTTTTTTTATTAATTAAAAATCTGGGAATCAAAACAAAAGGTTTCTGAAAACAGCACTACAAGGAAATTAATCTACGTTGAATATCATAACAAAGAAAATTTCTGGAAATTCATTAAAGAATTAAAATCTATTATAAATGCAAAAAAAAATCTACTTTGAGTATATTTCTTTCATCGTTTGGTGCTCTTACGTTTTTCTTTTGATCTCCAGGTTTTTTCAAAACAAATTTCTACATTTCAGTACACTTCTATAAAAGAGTGTTTAGAAACCTTTGTCTCTATTATTCGTTGCTTTTTTGCATTTTTGACATTTTATTTGTACTTAAACATATATCTTTGGGACATGTATTATTTTTAAGTTGTTTTCCTATTCTTTAGGAGTTTTGAGTATGGAATTTTTTTGCTTTTATATTTATGGTTTATTTTCGCTTTAAAATTGGATCATTTGTCATTTAGTATCTTTGATTTTGTATAGTAACACTTTAATCTTATATGCACTTTTATTTCAATTTAATTCCTTTTTCTACATTTACCTATTTCACTCCATGCCCATTCAATGGCTTACGGGGTGGTCAGAAGGACTATCGTCACGGCATCAACATGGGAATCGAGGATAAGGCATAAGGGCCATTGCCGATCATGCCCAACCCCACCCAGGAAATACATTCCTTCATCGGAATGGAAGTAACTCGACCCTAAACACATTACTATACCCACTACGAAAGCGAGAACCTTCTTACGAATTTGGTGGCTATCTCCAACCGGGGCGCCACAAGTTCGCCCCGATTGAAGAAGGTAGATAACAAAGGAAAATGATTTTGAATTGTGAGAAATATGTGACGCATATAGATCACCACGTGTTTTGTGCAGCATGGCCTGGTCATACCTGGTTCTTGCGCAATTCAATCGCAACCCAAAAAACAACTGTTATACAAATAAAAATAACAGTACATTGCTGCAAAATATCTGGCTGCATAGGGTTGACTTGGAAGAGGAACGCCACAGTACGAAATTTCCCTTTTTATTTTTGCTTGGAAGACCAAATCAAGTATATTTCTTCTAGACATAATGCTCCAAATGAGTCGGCAGTTTGAAGAAGAGAACGAATCCGCAAACTGTTTTCTCTTTGAAATAGAAAAGGAATCATCATCATATTTTTCTTATTAATTGTTTTCTGATTAAGTTTCACAAGAGATAGAGATTCTTTAAATCGGTAATTCACTTGGCGATTTTCGTTCTTTTTTTGTATCTAAAATGAACGTCAATATGATAACAAGTTCTGTGTGCTTCCTGTGCGTTTCAATTTCTTGGTGCCTGTTCTTCCCTTCAAACCGCTGATTCAATTTTTTGAGTTTCAATATTTACAGGTAGGACAGTCTTGCAATGCAGCGAGCGCCCTGATATCGTACGGGAAAGAGGCCCAAATGGGAAAACTTAAATGGTTTTAAGTGGAAAATTTTAGTTTTTCATGTTGTGGCAGCAGTTTCGGATTACCACATAGGCAAAGTAGGCCTATTTGGTAATCTGAATAGGCCTAGGGGCCACTCTGCTTTAGGGTTCCTCGAAGTATCGAGATTATTATTATCATTATTATTCTGCATTATTTTCAGAGTAATAATGCAGAATAATAATGATAATTTATGCGTTGATAATGATAATATTAATGATAATTTATGATTTAATTTTATGTTTTCATTTGATTAACTAGAACCGTGTATTCGACCTTATTGAAATCAAAATCATCATTTAAATTTCAGATAATTATTCTTGGGATATTTTCCAATTTGTTTTGCAGCTGGCTGATTAACTCACAAATCAACATTTCTGGCATACTTTGAATTAGGATATTTAAATCGTGTTAAGAAGTTTTGTAATTTGTTTACCATTTTATCTATAATTAATACGAGATATACTGAAATCAATTGTTTGAAGATGACCCACATATAATATTTTGTTATATCATTTTGTCATAGCATATAGAGATTAATCAATAAAAAAAAATCTGGTTTCAGGTAGGTAGTACTCCCGACTTCGTCTCCTAATGCGTTTCATATGTGATGAGAACAATCTCATTGTAGAGGATAATAATTGAGCACTCATCCACCCAGACTGACACACACTTCCGGCTACTTTTAATTTTTTTCCCTCTACGTATTTTTTCTCTGTTTTGTATTGTTTTTTATGTTGTTCTGTCCAGTGCATGTTTCTTTTTCCTTTTTATTTGTTTTTGTACCTGTTACTTGTTTTTGTCCTTTCTTAAAAAAATAAAATTCACCTCCACCCCTCCAAACCGGAAAGGAGCCAAATGGCTCTAAACACGGAGATGCAGGCCTCTACAGGCCAAATCTAGCCCTGTGTGGAAGTCTTCCAAGTGGACGATTCGATAAAAATTCTAGCAAACTGCAAGTTTCTTACCTTTTGGTAAAAAAATGGTCTTGTGAGTGCAATGAATCGTTCCACTGCCATGACAGAAGCAACACTCCCCGAGCTGAATCCAAAGAACCGAGTCAGGACTCTCAAGCCACAGAACCACCGACTCGCAACGAAGCTTGGATCCAAGTAAATCCTCATGTACACTAGAAAGAAGGAGCTTCCGAGCGCCATCAAGTCATTCGCCGCCAAGCACCGAATCATGAGGGTCAGTTTCTTGTTCCTTGCCTGTTTGCCTTGGGACAACAGCAGCAGGGAGAATATGTTGGCGACAGCACCGAAGATGTAAACGCCAGTCATAAAAATTTGGCCACCTCTTGATATGTAGCGGTGGTGTGCCTCGGCGTGGTCGAAGTTGATGTCTGAGTTGGTCGTGGCATTGATGAAAGTTGTTTGCCACTGATGATCGGAGATGGACGAATTGAGATGAGGTGGAGAATTAAACGGCAGGATGTCTTCGGACGCCATTTTATTCAGATTTTCATTTCTGAAAATATAAAAATTTGAATTTAGCCACAAGTAATAAAAATAACAGAGATAATGGTTAAATTCTAGTTATTTTCAGAAAATAAAAATAAATATTCATTAAAAAGTAACAATAGTTGAAAAAACAATTGAAGTAAGGAGTTCACTTATGGAATTCAACCCATTGATTTCTCAATCATATTTTAACCTGTAAATGCCCAGTGTTGCCTTTAAGTAAGGTGACGAACTTTAGTTCGAATATCAGCTCCAACAAAAGGAGGACACAAATAAATTTCAGCTAAAAATATCATAAATAAAAGAAACATTTAATTTATTGCAACAATAATACAGAATACACGATAATATGATAATTGCATAATAAAAACATTTGTAGCATAATTTATCGTGCACTTTTGGAAGAAGGACAGAACTTACAAAAGGAGGATTCTGCTCCCTAAAGAAGGAAGGTTTGTCACCTTACTTTAAGCAACGTACCCAATTTTGTCTTCTAATAAGACTGAGAAAAAGAGTGAAGCTCTAATGCCTATTGTTGCCAATAGGATATATATATACCGAAATTTTTATTAAATCTATTTACAACATAGAGATGACAGTCTGAGTGCTGATAAAAAATAAAAATAAATTGATGTTTTCCGCATGAAACTGAATCTTTTTAGCTTTGTTTATTCGATTGAGAATACCATATTTCATTTTACAATGTTGTAGGAAATTCCTTATCCGTATTATTATTTATTAAAATTCATCTGCATTTGACATTATAGAATTTTATCAAGGAAATTTTTTACTGAAATAAAGCCCAGTGTTGTCAGTTGGTAACGAACGGTATTTTAGCCATTAGCCATATTTAATACAAAATACGATTTTTAAAATTATTTTTTCCACGTTTTATTCAAGAAATGAAAGACAAAAAACATTTTAAATTCAATTTTGAAAAAATCGGGCTTTTAATGGTTACTGTGAATTTTTAATGATCGCATTTAGGATCATTTGTTTTCACTGCACACAAAAAGAAAATGTTTTATCGTCAAAACAATTTGGTCTCGAAATTTTGATGAATCTCCTTTTGTTCGATCTCTCTGTGTCCGAAAAGGGCATTCATGGAATAATGTCTGATTGTATGTCAACATGATAACTCAAACGCAACGATCTAGACGAATGAAATTTAACCCTTTGCACTCCTATGTCGATACAGACTCGACATTCTGAATTATGCATCTCTTATACATTCTTGTTGGATAGAGCCTATTATAAAAATCATATAATAGCAAAGACACACGGATTAATTTTTAGGAATTGAAACAAATTAATAACAATATGTTTCAGCTTCCTAAAGCACTAAATCAATCCTTACGCATACGTGTATAATTATGCATATTATTATCTTTCGGAGAGCAAAGGGTTAATATATTGTTACAAAAATCGTTTTGTGGGTGTACGTGAATGTAGACCAACAAGAAGGATAAAAAATAACAATAACGCTTTATTCCTCGAAGATTCCATCAAAACATTAAGCACAGGAAACAAAATTAAATAGCACTTGTATCACTAACAACATAGGCAGATAGCAGATCACTAATAGATATCAGTAACAGCACTTTCAATAACGCTCAGCTCATTAGCTTGAAGTGCCGTCAAAGCTCCAAAGACTATTGATTCCTTATTTGAGTAGTTTGATTTTCATGCTTTCTAGAAGCTTCTTTTTGTCGCCAAGTCCCAAAACTTGTCGCCAAGGTGGGTTTTCATTGGTTTGGCTTCCAGTAAAAAAAAAAAAAAAACTGTAAACTCTCGTCTTGTCATAAGATAAGCATGTGAGGGAAGCAACTTTACAGCTTCGTAACAATATGTAATTCTTACATTTAAAATTACAGATTGCTGATCAAATTTGTTAAAGGGTAGAATGTCTATCTCTATGCCTATCCGTATGTATGTTGACCAGATAGCTGAAATTCACAACGAGCTAGTTGCATGAATATTGGTATGAGGAATTCAGGCCAAAATTATTACGACTAGAATATTCAAGAATAGATCTGCTACTGAAGTGAGATTTTTGTAAAATCCTTCAGCGAGCAGACGTGCTGTTCCAGAAAGGAAATTCGATTCTCTTCGCTGTTCGACGAAGCTACAGACTGTAACAAAGTCACCAAATAGCAACGATGATTTACGGTTGCAGGTGGAATTTAATAGAACATTCTTCGACCAGCGTAACCGTCTGATGAATGACAATGGTCCCCTGTTCAGGTACAGTCTCAAAAAGCGTGGAGGGGCAGAGGCACCAAAGCGTCTGCAGAGGTGACAACACTTGACTGGAGACCAGGCCTTGACCACAGGGTCCTTAAAAAAGTGTTGATTGACAATGTCTCCTACGTGACGGGGCGCTTCATTTCCTTGCAGCCATTACCTTAGTAGCCATCTTGTTTTTTGGAATTGGTGAAATGAAGGAGTGCCGACTAGTGGATTTGAGTTAAATGGAATTTTTGATATACGACGGTTTAAATTTTGAGAAATGATATGCAACGGTTAGACTGCAGCAGTTTGATGTTGTTATCTAGTACTAGAGGTCGCCCAGCGGTCGAAATTCGATCGTAATTCATTAAATTTTTAAGTTTGAGCGTTATTGAATTTATTTTTTATTGAAACAAAAAACCGTGCGGTTAAAAAAATAAATGCTGTCCGACTGTTGACCACAGACTTTTATGTGTTTGACATTCAGTATGAACGTGAACACACACAATGAATGTTTTTTTTTATTTAATTTCATATATTAGTAATGCATACTATATATAAATTCCTTACAGACAATTTCTACCCTGTGCGACTGTTTGACCACAGACTAATATGTGTTTGACATTGACAGATTTAAATCATCCTCATTTTGCATTTCACTCCGAAAAGTTTTTTTTATAAATAATCTAAATAAATTCCCTCTTGGAGTGGATTTCACTGCGGGGGTATTAAATCAATTACAAATCATCCACTCCGCATTTACTCCGATAATTTTTTACAGTGTATGAACGTAAACAATGAATTTTTTATTTTATTTCATTTAATGTATTTGTAACACATATTATACATAAATTTTCTCTTTCTCAACTCTTTCTCCATATGAACTTTAACTATGCCAAATCTCACACTCCTCCGTGCACGCAATGTGCTTAAAAAGAGGTACAAAGTTTTTTCTTCACGTATTAATATATAGTTTTTGGATCAAAGAATTGCGGACACGAAAGCTGTTATCAGCAAGAATCATATTTGCACTTATATATTAATTCTGATGTTGTGGGACAGACGTCCTAACGTTGGTTTGGCGTGGTGTTTTAGGCAGCAGGATGCCACCTGAAGTCTCTTCCTCGTTATCTGATCATGATTTAAAATTACAAGGTTCAACCAAACCGAAGTAGATTTTCATTCATTTCAATTATAAGTATGCCATCATAACTCCATAGCAAACACTCTAATTGTAATTTTAATACAAACTATTTACCACATTCTTCAACTTGTTGTGATCACGTATATGGTAAAAAACCCCTCCGAACAAAAAGGAGGTTTTTAACGGCTTTTTTTTCTTTCTTTTCGTTTGCACCAGAAAATATTATGTTGATTTTTTTAAATTAGAAAAACTTTTTTTGAAAGTATATTTGAGCCTTAAATATATCTTTGTTTTTGAAATCTTTCTATTCTAAGCAATAATGTATATTTACAGACATGCGAAGTCCAATGGATAGTGAAAAGTATTTTGTGACCCAGAAAATCCGAAATTAAATATTTAGCAATTAAAGTTGCTTATTGCAATGCTGTTCGAAACTATCACCTGTTATAACAGACTATTTAAAGAGTTTAGTTTAGTTATATTAACGTCCCGTTTAGAAGCAACACGAGGGCTATTTTGGGACGAACCTCGTAATTTTGAACCACAGTCAGATGACGAGGACGAAGCCTGAGCTGGCACCCCCTCTCCAAACTTCCACGCCACACCAACGGTGGGACGTTTGGCCACGACGTATGATTTAGCGTGCAACAGGTCAGGCCCCATACACGGCGGATCTTCAGTGGAATCGGGTTTCGAACCTGGAACCCTCCGGCCCCAACTCCGAGACCCTACCACTAGGCCACCGCGGCCAAACGATTAAAGAGAGAGAAATATTAAGATTTATGTTTTCAGCAAATAAATTAAATGGCCTTCGTGCCATTTATAATTTAAGCACTTCACTAAGTTAACACTTATGATGGTCGTAACTGAATTTAATTTGGTGATTTCCAAGCTGCTTTGCTCACCTATGTTAACAAATGGCGATAAATTTGTGTTCACTTTTGCACTCATCCTATTTTATGAGAAATACTATTTAAATATCATTAAAATAATATATTATTTAAAATGATGCATATTTATTTATAATAACACGTATTTATTATATTTCACATTAATGAATACTAGAAGAAATTTTAGCAAGTGATTATGAATAAGTGAACGAATAACTGAAGATAAGTTTCTCTCTTTTTGAGCTTAAGCCCTTCACCTATGGATTTATTTAACTTCATGATTAGAAGAAACATCCTAGTCGTGTGATGGATATGTTACGTGTTCTGATTTTATTTGGCTTATTGATAATTATTTTTCAACGCTTAAATTTAATTTAGTTTCAATGTTCCATCATTGACGAATTTATTGCAAAGAAATATAAATACAGTATAATGCAGAAAAATCTTTTTTTATATATATAAACACTTACTTTTTTAAATAAGCATAATTATCCACGATTATTTTAACGATTTGATTTTATATTATTCTAATATACATTTTTAAGAAATTAAATAAAATTATATATTTTAAGTAAAATACAAATTACGTCGTATTGTGAATTATACGAATTAAAAAATGCATGTTTATTAAAAAATAAAAAAATTACGATTATTTTTCATTTTCTATGATTACAAAACTGAATACAAACTAAGAATAAGTTTTATAAAATTAGATTTTACGCTGATATCTTTTACAGTATAAATTATCATTTTGATCGCGCTAACTATATTTCATTAATAAAATAATTTCACATATTATATGATGTGCAAAAAGAATCGAAGGGGATTTATTTTACATTTCACAGTATACAGGGTATACACAAATGAAGTGACTCATTTCAGAAATTAATAAAAAACAAACTAAAAATGTTGGAACTACGTTTTTTTTTCAAAAGTGAGCTTTAAAATGAGAGCGCATCCCCAAATTTTTTTTTCTAGATAGGTAACATGACATTTCTGTGGTCTAGTGGGTCGTAAATTACTGGAAATCAAAAATTTGTTTAGAGCTATTGTCTGAGGAAATATTAAAAGTGGAAGAAAAATAATAGCATACATTTGTAGGGAATTTTACGCTCTTGAATTTGTTAATTCACATTGAAAACTGAAGAGTTTTCGTGATATTCAAGAAAAACTATAAAATGGAAACAGAAAGCACGCATCGGCTTCTGTTGATCGCTAGCTATTGGGAACGGAATTTTCTCGTTCTAAAAAATTTAAAACGGCGTAACGCCACATTACCTATGTGGAAAAAAAATTGAGACGCGCTCTTATTTTTAAAAAAACCGTAGTTCCAACATCTTTAATTTAAAAAAAAAAATAATTTTTGAAATGAGTCACTTCATTTGTTACCTTGTATATTTTACACCTTGTATATTTAAATAAAAGTTTAGTATTTTGTTAAATGGCACGCAAGATAGTTAATGTCGGTTTAACAAAGAATGTCCATTAATTATCCAAATAAAAGCTTTGTATCTCTAATGGAAAGACACAGTTAATGGTTGCTAATGGTTAACTTTTGTCTAGTGCCATTTCTCTCTCTCTCTCCCAGTCTTTTCTCTCAAGTTTCTCTTAGTAAAATTCTAATTCTCGTTTCTAATCATTAAATTAATGAAAATCCTGCTATTTATACTTGACAAGCTTTGAATATCATTATCGATCTTTAAAAAACTTAATGAAAAGTACGACTAGATACAGTTATGCTATCGGGAACCAGCCATCTTTTCGCGTGTATTTTAGGATGATGACTGTTGCGCAGTCAAACAAAGTGAGTGAGTGTACTTACAGCGTGTCCATCCTAAACGTGGCCCAATATTTCACTACTCAGTCCGACATTTTTATTTGTCCCGTTTCCTCCCTAAACTCAACCTAGTTTCTGAATGGGAAGAAACAGAACATACTATTGCATATTACTAATATAATAGCCCAGATCTGTCCCTCGGTACCGCTCTGACGTCACCAGCAATAAAACTCGCGCTATAGCACTGCGAGACGTTAAACAGCATTATTTCAATATTAGATAACCTAAATTTCAGTAATTTTAAAATTAAAAGAGTAATTGTCGTTCTAATTACAAATTTAATAGCTCTAAAATAGTGAAGTAAAATTTTCTATCGATTGATATAACATTTATCTCGCTATAATAAATAGGTTCCGAGAAATTTTAAATGATATTAATCATATATTTCAAATTAATTTCCGTTTTTTGACAGAGAGTAGTAAATTACGTCAGTGGTATATCCTGCGCGTGACATAGTTTGGACGCCACGATGCATCTGATTATTTATTGCAATCGTGATGATATAACTTGATAATAATTTTTGGCAACGTTCGACAAGCAGAGAAGTGCTTTGTTTTGATTAGAATTTCGAAAAAGAATTCCTTTGAAATTTTAACTTTTGACTTACTTGTGACAAGCTGAGAATTTCATGGTTATTGAATTATAATAAAATTGTTAAACAACGATAAATACTTCACAAGGAATGTTGTTTACCAAGAGGTTTTTTGAATAAAGAAATATGTTAATAATATGTAAATTTAAAAAAAACCTGTCATAAAACGTATGTTTATTTTATTTGTTTTCGGTCAATGTTAAACATTTCTCTCGTATATATCTAACTAAAGATGTCAAATTTAACGGCAATTTGCACTCGTCATACCATGACGGGTGATTTTATAGTTTACAAATAAGAAGCATCGATATTGGCAACATTGAGATTCTATTCAACCAGTTTGTACATCTAAAAGCTTATTTAGAGAAAAATAATACCAACCAAAACTGTAAAGAAACTATGAAAATGAATATGGAAAAGAAATGGTTGATGTTTTTTGCAGATACAAAGTCATTCACGAGATCATAAGTCATGTCTAATAAAGCTATGAGCATGCGTATTTGCTTTTCCAGCCCCCATTACAAATAATGTGGAAAGAATATTTTCCCTAGTGTCAACTCAGTGCTCAGCCGAAAGAAGCGCGTTGCCAGTGGAGATAAATGAAGCAATTTTGATTAAACATTATAGTTTTATAATGATTTGCGAACAAATTTATAAATATTTGAAAGAAGAAAATGACATAATTAAGAAGGTAAAATTAACTTAAAAATATGTCTGGGATAAAAAGGATTAGACTTTGCATCATTTTTATTATTCTATGTTTTCATTTTATTAGATTGCTTAAACTTTATTGATTTTTTTTATCAGAGTAGAATAAACCATTACCTACGACTTTTTTCGTGTTTTGTTTATTTAACATTTAAACTTCTCGGATTAATCTTTTACAATTATAGCAAACCTAGCAATAGCTAATTTCTAAACCTTTAGAGATAGGTATATATACGCACATCCAATTGGATTGAGTTTAGTTTAGTTATATTAACGTCCCGTTTAGAAGCAACGCGAGGGCTATTTTGGGACGGACCTCGTAATTTTGAACCTCTGTCAAATGTCGAGGACGACACCTGAACTGCAACCCCTCACCAAACTTCCGCACCACACCAGTGGGGGGATGCCTGAACCCCTGGTATGATTTAATGTGCAAAACTTTCAATTGGAAAACTACTTTAAACGTCCTAAAAATTCGATTTAATTATAATGATATTAACTTTGTGTTTCGTTTAAGAATATGGAATGTATTATTTTCATTTGCACTCAATATTTTTGTAATGTTCGGTAATTTACTAAACTTATTGTAAAGAGATTACTAAATAATATTTTGTATGCTTGTAATTAAATTAAATTATTTATTTTACCCTTTAACTGTCTATTATTAGTTATTTCTTTGAAAAGTTCAAGTGTGGAATTATTAATTCATTCCGCACTTTAACTCGGATATCAGATCAGTTATTTTATGAATAACTACCTATTCTATTAAATGACTAAATTATACACTTTAAAGATAACATATATGTCCAATCAAAGCATGTTGTTTTTAGATCAACGTCTCTCAGCCTAGTAGCTTCGACCTATTACAAGACAGCACAATAATGAAAGAAAGAGAGCGCGATAGAACAAAAAATTAAAAAAAAACTGACTAAAATTCTAAACAAGGAAAAATGCTTTCTGAAAATTAAATATAAAATGACACCCTTAAAAATATGGGAATAAATGTAGTATTTTTAAATTAATTAAAAGTATCTATCGACTAAAAGGATAGATTGTTTTCCTCTGAAAACGTTGAAAACTGTAATCGTGCAATTCGAATTCGTGCTCTTCATTAGAAGTGACTTTCTTATGTGGATGTATATGAGAAAATCGAAGTGAGAACCCTCGGCGTTTTCTTCTGCTTTAAAAGACATGAGCCAGGAATAAAGCTCCTTGAAGGAAAAATCATCTGACCTTCAGCAGGAAAATGATGTGTGGGATCTTGGATCGCACCAAATCCGCTTACACGCAAGTGTAATGACCCTCGTATATCAGGAAGATATTCTTCTTCAATCGATAGGCTACTTGACTTTTTTCCTGTTTGAGGTTGAAATAAAATGTTTGCAAATCCCAAATATAAATAAAAAAGAATGAATAAAAAGACGAATGAATATCTAATAAAAGGTTTTACGTCTTTAACTAGAATTATCAATGTATTGTCAGGGGTCGATCCAGGTTTTTTTAGGGGCCAATTTTTGTGAAAAGAAAAATATTTTTGTGAAAAAATTAAATGTGAATTGAAATTAAATTTTGAAAAATTGCCGTTTATACGAATTTGAATTTCGTGAAGGGGCAGTTTTTGTGAATTTGAGTTTTGTGAAGGCGCCGTTTTCATGAATTTGAATTTTGTGAAGGGGCCTTGTTTATGAAGTGGAATTTTGTGAAGGCGACGTTTTCATGAAGTGAATTTTTGTGAAGGGGCCGCAAAACGGCCCCAATTTTAACCTGGATCGACCCATGACTGTGGATAATTTAATTATAATAAATTTAATAAAGATAGTTTTGAAAAACACATTTTTATTAGTGTATTAGAAAGAAGATTTATATATTTTAATTTTTAATCTTAGTTTATTTTTCCTTCTTGTAAAAATTTGGAATCTTCAATTCAAATTTTTTTTCTGAAATTCACTCCCAGGTGGCCCCCCCTAGTATGGAATTAAAATTTAATTGTATAAAAAGATTGTAAAAAAATTGTAAATTTAATTGTAATTTAATGATAATTAATTTCGGAAAATATTAAAATAGTATATTGCCATCGGGAATATCTGAATGTACAAAATTATAAAACTGTAGCATATAAGAAGGTGAGTGAAAAATCGATTAAAAATCCAGTCTTTAAATACTTGAAACAAGTCAGGTCAGTGTTTTAAAAAAATCCTACTCTGTTGGAACAAATGCTGTCTTTTCATTTTACCGTAACTAAAAATTAGAAAAAAAAAATGCAATGAAAATATGTTTAAAAAAGTTGTTAAGTTCTGAGACTATTAATTCTCTAACACTGTTAATTTATGAGACTTTATAGATGCACGACAACACATGCTAGACACACGTCATCAAACTTCAAATCGCAAGTTGTTTTACCCTGTTCTGTAACATCACGTTCTTTTCCTCTCTACAAGATGCACAATAAATTCCAAAATCAAAATGGCGCAGGACTTTTGATGTATATCACATAATCATGAATGGACTCCATGGTTTAGTTTAGTGATATTAACGTCCAGTTTTGAAGCAACACCAGGCCCATTTTGGGACAAACCTCGTAATTTTGAGCCGCGGTCGAATGACGAGGAGGACACCAGAGCTGGCACCCCTTCTCCAAACTTCCGCACCCAACCAGCGGGAGGACGTTTGACCTCCTACGTATGATTTAACATGCAACAAACCCAATACACGATGAAACTTCAATGTAATCGGGTTTTTAACCTGGGACCTTCCGGTCCCGAAGCCTTACCACTGTCACGAAAAGCACTTTCACTTCTACGAAAACAACTCAACCCTACAAGAACTCTAGTGAAATCAGAACTTTCTATTTTGAGCTGAAATGCTGTTAACGATAAGAATAGTTATATCGTTAAACCTATTCTTAAAAATTCTTGTATCTAACTATGTAAATATTTTATCTAATTAAATTCTTTAGTATTCATTACAGAGGAGCTCTCTTCATTGAATTCATGATTGGTTTACGTTTTCGACATTTAGAGTTTATTCCTTTTTAGAATGACTTTTTTTCAGCGTCGAACGTACAACTCGGATATTGTGAATATATACATGATTTGTTAAATGTCTTGTTTTATATACTTCTGATGACGCAGATTGTCGAGACAACCACTAGGCCACCGCGGCCCTAGACTCCATAGAATAGAGGCCGGAGTAGCCTGGTGGTAACATCTCGGCTTGGGAACCAAAGAACTCCAGGTTAGATAACATGATTCGCCGAAGGCCAGTTGATGACGAGGAGGACACCAGAGCTGAATTTCGTAATTTTGAGCCGCAGCCAGATGACGAGGAGAACAAGATTGCCGGCACCCCTCTACCGGCTTTCTTGGGTACCCCTTCTTGGGAAGGCCGGGCCAGTGTGGGTATTTTTGCACCCAACCAGCAGGAGGACGTTTGGCCCACTACGTATGATTTAAAATGCAACAGGCCCATTACACGATGAAACTTCATTGTAGTTGGTTTTTTAACCTGGGACCCTCCGGCCCCAAAGCCAAGACATTACAACTAGGCCACTGCGGCCCTGGACTCCATAGAATAGAGTCTGGAGTAGACTGGTAGTAAGATCTCGGCTTGGGAACCAAAGAACTGCAGGTTAGAAAACCTGATTCACCGAAGACCAGTCGCGTATTTGGCCTTAATTATGACTTCGAGGATCAAACGTCTTTCCACTGATGTGGTGGGAATGTTTGGAGAGGGGGATACCAATTCAGATATCGTCTTTGTCATCTGACCACGGTTCAGAATTACGAGTTTCGTCCCCAAATAGCCCTCATGTTTCTTCAGAAAGGGACGTTAATATGATTAAACTAAACTAAAGACTGCAAAGAAGAAAACTGATAACAAAATATTTTAATGCACTTTATTATAATAATAGTTAGCTAAAAAGACATTGTTAAAGAAATAAAAATACATATAAAAATCGCTTACATTGACATTATAAGATAATTAATTAATTAGAAAAAATAAGGGAATCTTTTGTAATTGCGATATATATTTACTTAAAGCAAAAAAAAAAAAATTGTAGAATGTTGTAAAAAAATTGCTAATTATTAATAATTAAAACGTTTACTTATGTGACAGGAAAAATATCGTTCCAGAAAAATGTAATCATTATTGGGAAATAAAAGAAAATTACTGAATCACAAGTCATTTTTTTCTAAGTCAGTGATGTTAATGATCAAATATAAAGGTCAGAGTAATATTGAATGAAAACATATCATAAGGTAACGTTATTCGCCTAAAAATGCGAAACAAATGAAAATAGATTAACTTATAACAAAATGACAAAAGTTATGTCACAATTACCATTTTTATCTTCATTTGAACTTAGAAACGAAATGTTTGCCTAGCAACCGATAATTATATAAAAACTGCAAGCAGAAATATTTTCCCTCGGTTTTCCAATTGCTGCACATTTTTTACAGGCGAAGATGTTACAGATTCATTCTTTGAATTGTATCGATCGAAAAGTGTTGTCTGGTGATTCTGTAGATGATAACTGTAATGACAGAAGATCGTCAAGAGAAATTTGATGATTGTTGGAGATAATAATAATCATATAACAAAAAATTTGTTTCAGTTATAAATGAAACTTCTAATTTTAACTCGGAAATTCTAGAAGCCGTGTTACGCTTTTATGAAAAGAATCACAAGATTACACTGGAAGCATGTCAGAAATCAGAAAATGTTTTGAACACGATTAGTAGCTCCAAGTTGGAGTATCAGAGGAATTTAACCTTTATAGAAAGGATAAAAAACACGATAAATGATATATTACCTAAAAAAACAAAGATCGATCTATTGTATATGTTAGTATGATCAAAAATTCTGGAATTCTTTTATATATTTTTCAAATGAATATGAATGACGCCATTTCAATCAGAAAAGAAGAAGAGTACCATGCCATCGATTAGTCAGAACAGGTTTCATGCATTTAAAATGCGTAACGCGCATGCGCGTTGTTCGTTATTACCGGTATTCAAAATCTTAAGTCGTTAGTGATCCATTACGATAGGGCGCGGACTCACAGATCCCTCTTGATACCATTTGAGGCCTTAAACTAAATTGGTAGGCTCGTTTGGACTGGGTTGTGTAAATCCCTCTTGATATCAAACTACCTGACAAAACATCACATTCCGAAACTACCACAACCAGCTTATTTCACCTGATCTCGCACCATGTGACTTTTTTCTGGGGCAAAGAATTGCTTAAATGGCAGCGATTCTTATGTTCCGAAGAAGTGCACAGATGGAAAAGGGTGAAAAGGAGGGGGTGAAAAAAGGAAACTTGCAATCGGTATTTATATATTTGTATGAATGATGTCAAAAACATATAGTTGCCGTATTTTGACGTAACAGTTATTTCGAAGAAAACATCAAATAAAATCAAATAAGCATGTTCTATCTGTATTCATTCATTCGTAATAAAATAAGTTCCGGAATTTTTTGAACGTAGTTTTATATTTACCACAGATTGCACTCTACAACCCTTTGAATATCATATTAAGATTTAATTCGAAATACTTTTCAACTATATTAAGAGTAGATACATAAATTATAAATAATTGCGCAGGGACTCATTCGAAATTGATCCAGACGTTATCAGTACACAAACATTATTTACCTAATCATAAATGAGTTTGCACATCAATATTCATTAATACCCTTTTATACATGCATAAATGATTCGTTTCGTCTTAAATCAGATAGCTCATTAACTTAAATTTAAGGCCATTTCAAATACGACGTGAAATTCCTGGAGTGTTGTTGAAATCTGTTTTGGAATTCAATGGCTGAAATGAAACTTTCACGGAAATTTTGTATTTCCGATAGAATGGAATGTAAGAATATATTCGTTACCAACTTTAAATGTTTACGCTTCTGTGGCACGAATCTTCATAGTATTCTTTTCTTTACGGGTGGTATAGATGATGTAAAAATAGAATTTTTTTTGCGATTAACCCCACCTTGTCTAGAGCAGGGGTCGACTTCCATTTTTTTGAGGCGAGCAATTTTTGGAATTATTTTTTGTCAAAATAATACTCGGTCGCAAATCGGCAATTTTAATTATGTAGTATACATTTTTGAAAACTTAACCTAAAATGTGCATTTTTTGTTAAAACAAGTTTATTTTTTATTTGCTTGGAGGTAATGTAATCAAATGTACTGAAATTCAATTATTTATAATCAATGTTACAGTAGTCGTTATTATAATTACAAAACATATTTGTTAAAATAAAAAAAAATACGTAATTTTAAAGATGGACGTTCTCGCAGGATGAGGGTTTTGTCTTAAAAGCACAGGGGAATCTGATTCATGTTTATGTGCCATTGAGTGTGTGTGAACGTGCTTTTCTAATCCTCGATTTTAGTTGACCAAGTGATTGCTGATATCAAAGGAAAGGATTTAGTGCTAACCAAGAATAGTAAGGTGTACAGATGAATTTCTAGAAATATTGTAAGTAATTTTTCCTTTTACTTAAATTTACTATGTTATTTTATTATACGTATAATATTTACTAACTTAAAGGTAAGCCCAAATTATACATTAAAAGAGCTTCATATTGTCGAACCCTGATCTAGAGTACTAACCAAGTCTATGAACTCATAATAAAGGGTATATGTGTTGGCTTATTTTGGTGTAAGCACTTTGGTGAACATAGGTTTCATTTGAGGTAGATGTCTGACTTTAGATTCAATATATAAGGAAGGGAGGTTGCCGTTATGGATGTCTTTAATGGGGAACTTGCCCACATTTGTGTTTCGCTTGGTTTAGTTTAGTGTAGTTATATTAACGCCACGTTTTGAAGCAACAAGAGGGCTAATTTTGGATAGACTTCGTTATTTTGAACCGCGATCAGATGACGAGAACGACGTTTTTGCTGACACCTCCAACTCGAAACTTCAGCATCACACCACAGTTTGGCTACTACGTATGATTTAGAGTGCAACAGGCCCCATACACCATGGATATTTAGTGGAACCTGGAGCCCTCCGGCTCGAAGCCGAGACCTTTCCACTAGGCCACCTCTGCCCTCTGCGCTTTGATAGGAGACAAAGCAAGGAAACCTATGGCAGCCATCCAGAAAAGAGAGTATTTTATTGCTAAAGCTCGTATCGGTCTGCCAGTTATTTAATAACGCCGGTTATGATAACAGCTTCAGGATTGGATTAACAGTAATATAATTCAGTTTGTTTCCCAGTACAGACCCCTTCCGGAGGAGGTAAGCCCTGTCATCGGAAATGAAGTCAAATTAATCACACCACAATCGTTTCGCGCCAAAATCGATCGTCAATGGGAAAAACGGTAAAAATTGGCTTGGTGTGGAGGAAGGAGGTGGAAGATGTCCAACCCGTCCCAATATGCTTATTTCCATTTAGATTGCCGGGCCGTACATGTATTTGTTGGGAGTAAGTTAGGTGTTTGTATGTTGTAGGGTTGGTGTGCATGGTTAACCAAAGAAGACTGGGGTAGGAGATCGGAGTGACTGGTAATCGATGCATTTGAGCGATTTGGAGCTATCATGAATGGCCTGCTTTGTTGTGCTCACTGTGCGAGAACCTGCATACTTCTCGCACTTACTTAAGAACTTACTCTAAAAAGCCTGTAAAGAAATTAGATTCAACCGAACACTTGGAGATATAATTGCAAACTAAAGATCTTCCCACTGAATGAAACACAAAGTTTAAGAAAGAATTTCATCGGTTTTGGCTCGATACAACGAATATTGTAAAGTTCTCGCAGTTGAAATCAGGTCCTCGGTTGTCCCTCGGTCTTATTAGAAATAGTTAGTAAAATATTTGTAACGAAAAAAGTTCCTCTCTTCTACGACTAAAACTGAACAAGTTATGCAGCTTTGAATTTCACTCATGACAATCAACGACCAAGACAAATTTAACTTCATTAAATATTATATTAATAAACCCTAAAGCTTTTTTAAAATATCATTGACCTGGTCAACTGAATATAAGCATAATTATTATTTTTCTTCTTTGATTTATTTCCAAAATTATTTTCATTGCATACAACTTAAACCTCTATATGACAGAATCTGCTTTTTTCTGTTCCTCATACACAATTCCAATTAATTTAACTTGTATTTATAATTACATTTTCAAAGATCTTCGTGAGTCAAATGAAATTCCTTCATACTATAATGACTTCCCTCCGATTATAAGATATCATTGCATATCCAAAAATACAGTTTATTATATTTGAAATCATATTTCTCATCGTTAAAAATTTTTAATTCTAAATAATTGGCTTGCCATATTCATTAAATATCAATTATGATAAATATGGTTCCTGGTACGGTTCCTTACTTTAAAAATTTATAATGAATATTTGACTGAAGGTAAAATAATATAGTGTGGTCTATTATAAAAAGCAAGAAATGTAGAGTGACTCTTCAAACAAAAATTTTATTTTTTGCTTAACCTCACTGTATAACTTCCTTCTCATTAAATGGAATAATGAATAATTAATTTATTTACCAGACAATCATTTAAAGGAATTTTTACAATATATAAAAGCTTATTGCAATTAGATTCATTGATTTTCTCATTCTTCATTAATTCATTAGATTTTTTATAAGCTTTAAAAATAAAAATTAAAGAAACCATACCCGTAGAACAGTTAACTTATAAAAACGCAAACATTTAAATGAAATCCTTAATAATATAATAAATGCGAAAATGTGTCTGTCTGTTTGTTAAGCTTTCACGACCAAATCACAAAACCGATTTGGATGAAAATTGGCAGAGTTGTAGCTTGAAACACAAGAACGGACATAGGCTAGGTGAAATCACGTTAAATTAAATATTTTTGACTACAGATTAAAAATAATTAACAAAGAAAGCCCATTGAAGATTTTTATTCTTCAATCAAGTGTCACGTGATCCTTAAGGAATGCGAAAACATGTGGAATAAATTATTTTTAAAATCAACTATCACGTAATCCTTTTTTCCGCTGTAACTTCGGAACAAATAGTTCGATAAAAATTATTTTTATACCATATTAAAGTTAAAACTTTTACCTTTTCAATGATATTAAATTTATTTCTGTGACATTTTTCCTTCAATTTGTATTCATTTTTTAAAGTTTAATAATCTTTTACGTGCAGTCGATTTTGAAATAACGCAAATTTATACCTACTTCGCTGCTAGGAAACGGTTAGACTTTGAACTAATTTATCTTTATTTTGCTTATGTTTATAAATATCTATAAAACAAGGCAGAAATTACATGTATCTGTCTGTCTGTCAGTCGATTGGTCGGTCACAAGAACTCCTCCTAAACGTTGAACGTTAGCGACATGAAATTTACACACAAGGTGCTATTTTCAACTTTCAGAGTTAATTAGTTCTTAAGATATTTAATTAAATAACGAACATTAGCCGCTTTTAAGCCTATTGCTTAGACGTTTTTTGCCAAAAACTTCTGAAATATTTATTAGACAACAATTGTTTTCATGCCATTTTAAAGACCAGAAATTGATCTTTTTAATGCTATTAATTACATTGCGATGAAATGTTTTCTCTGATTGTTATTAAGGTATAAAAATATTTTTGTAACGTAATTTCTAACAATTCTTTTTATTCTTATAGAAATAAATTCAAGCCAAATTACTGTTTCGCTCCCGGGCTTTTGCCAGTGTTAAAGTTAATATAAGAAAATACAGCCTTCTTTGACCATAAACAACAAAGGAGACTTTACACTTCCGGTTTCCTGTTGTCGTAGCATTTACAGCTTTTAATAAGGTTACACAGTGATCCAATGACGTTAGTGAATTATTCTCTCGATGTTTTGTTTAATTTTCACAGTGAGATATTACAGAATATCCATCTGTACAGTAATGGGCATTAACAAGGAACATCATATTTTGTAGTTTTTTTTCATCATCATTTTTTTTTTCTTCAACATCTTAGAATTTTCAGGGGAACTTTCCGACAGCCGAGATTGAAAGTAGGTGTGCCAGTATTACTAATACGTAACCTCGATATACCGAAACTCCGCAATGCCACATGGTTAAAAATTACAAACCTAGGTCCAAACGTCATGAAAGCTACTGTTATGACAGATATAGGGAGAAGAGAGAGTGTTTTAATTCCACGCCTTCCGATAATACCTAAAGATTTATCATCTCAGTTCAAAAGGTAACAAATCCCTTTAAAACGATCATTTGCCAGTCTTAGGGCCAGACACTGAAAG
Source organism: Araneus ventricosus (assembly GCA_013235015.1). Lineage (NCBI taxonomy): Eukaryota > Metazoa > Arthropoda > Arachnida > Araneae > Araneidae > Araneus > Araneus ventricosus. The sequence continues at coordinate 8,507 of BGPR01003835.1, read as the reverse complement.
TGGCAGGCGTATATTTGGAAAAAACCATATTTTTCGCATGGGCAACTATATGTGGCGTGTTCGCGTGTGTCCAGCCCACAGAACCTCTACAGCCGTGCATATAACGTGGTATACAAAAGTATATTGGTATAGATAAACAATTTACATAACTATATCATCATACATGTACAGTATACTCCTGTCAGCCGTCCAATTAAGTATTATCAACCATCAGAACTTTTAGTTTCCCCTTTCAAAATGCAACAAAACATTTATATTCGTGAATTAAAAAAAAGAATAATTCAAATTCTTCGCGCACGAAGTCGCGGGTAACAGCTAGTAAATAATAAACTAATAAATTGAAATTATATCAAATGTCAGAAAACCTTTCAAGTTTAAAAAGGTTTTCAAGAGAAACATTAGGAGAAAAGGAATTTATTTCGTAATTACTAAATGCATTTGCTGGAAAATCATGTATAATAGAAATTATAAAAGTTTGATCTAATTACTAAATTCTGAAAGTATTCTGTTTTTCCGTTCTTTATATTTTCATTAATATCATTGAAAATAATTTCAATTGTTAATAAATAATATGGAATTTCATGAAACGAGAGTTTTTATGCTTTGAAATATAAGCACACGATTCATTACAGACCTATATAATTGAAAAATACAAGAAAAACATATAAATTAGATTTTGTAAACAAGGAACACTATACATTGAGTTTTACATGAATTTAAAGGTAAAGAAAGAAAAATAAGTAGCTATATAAAATAGTTTTCAACAAAAGGTAAATACTTGAAAAGAAACTTCAGATGTAAGAAATGACATAGGATAGTTTGATTTTGAAGTTAAAATCCAACTAACTTGAAAAAGTCTTCACTTAATTATGCATTGTTTTCCGAAGAAGCTTCTAAAATTTTCAACCAAAGAGAAATTTCTGCACTTATCTAAATATTTTTGATGACATCAAAAATCATGTCTAATGATATTTTTGAAAGTTTTAGAAAAATTTCAAAGTTTTGAACTCTTTATTACTCAAAAAAAATCTATGGAACAATCTAGAATTCTAAGGAGCTAAATATAAAAGTTTGATAATGATGTATGATTACGAGGACGTCTAGACTGCTAATGGAAAATTAGTTTTGATGAAAATATATTCTTTAAAAATGGTGACTAGCTGGTGGTGCTTTCTTTTAAATATTATTTCTCAAAATTGTTTGGTTTAGTCGTAAAACAGATGAAAAACTATAGAGGCCGGAGAAAAAAGCCCTGTTTCAACCATATGCAAAAAGAAAAGAAAATTTTTATCTTCTCTTCGAGATATTAAAAAAATAAAAAAAAACAAGTATTCTTAAAATTTTGTTTAAATATTTTAATCAGAGAACACTTAAAAATAGGGTAATGTCAAATAGGTAAATGGTAAATAGGTCACAGAGGAAACTTATTTTTGACTTTATTAGTCGTTTCCTCTACAGAAAATTATCGCTGAAGTTTAGAATCCCGGCGGAGAGTGACCTTTGAAAACGTTCTCCGTACGGATGATTCTTCTTCTTTTTATCAATTTTTATTGTGTTTTTGCATCTATTATAGTTTTGTTCTTTTTGTCCTTTGATGGGTTTTTTTTTCTGTTAGTTAATATTGCAATAAAAATAGGGTACGATATACAATGTGTTAAATACTGCCTTCTAATTAGCCCCTTAACTGTAGTGTACGAGGGTCACTCGTGCCCTCGTTATAATTATACAAAGTGGTGTGAAATCTATAAACACTCAGTTGAATCACTACAACAACTCATTCCCGAAACAGAAGGTGTCATCTAATTAAATAGAAGATATACTATAAAATTAACGGGTTAAAATGATAATTTGAAACTGAAATAAATAAAATTAAATATTTCTGAAGAATTTAGGACTAATTAATTTCTATTATCATAATTTAATTTAAAAATATTTTTGTGATATTTCTATAGAAACATTTTTATACAACAGTTGGATTTAACTCTACATAACAATCCTGATGAAATTCAATAGAATAAATTCATTCTTGCGTGTTAAATGCGTCACTTCAATTTTATATTTTATACTTCTGAGCATCTTGCGGGAGGAAGAAAGACATGATGGCACAGCACAGCTCAAGTTGGGGTTCATTTAGATGTAAGCCGATGTAAATGATATTATCTTCAGAATGTAAAGTCATATGTCTAAATTTTTCTGACTTTAAAAGACATAAAAGACGTTGCATATTTTATTTAACGTCTTGTTAGTCGTAACATCTAACAGATCGTCGCTTAACAAGCAGTCGTTAAAAAATTTCAGAAATATTCGATATGGGTTGAGAAAAATTCAGTTTTTTCTTCATCTTTGAAATTTCAAAAAATGGAGATAGGTGGCGTTGCTTGTTAAGCGACGAGAAACTCATGCAAACTGAATCTACAGCTGTTTTTAAGGCATTAGAATTTGAATTTCTTATAAAGGAATGCTCATTTGCATTCTCATTAGGAATAATTATTAAAGTTATGAAAGAAAACTTGTCAAAACCGGATTTACATATCATAGAATACATTTTATATCCGCATATTCATTTAGACCATTTAAGGATGAAAATGATTCCGATTTATGGAGGGTTATGTTCTAACATATTCTTTAATCTTTTGGGGATTTTTTTTGTAATACAAGGTGTACACAAATGAAGTGACTCATTAAAAAAAATTAATAATAATAATAAAAAAAAACTAAAAATGTTGGAACTCCGTTTTTTTTTTAAATGAGAGCTCATATCAAAATTTTTTTTCAGATAGATAACATGTCATTTCGGTGGTCTGGGCAGAGGTTCCCAACCTGTGGTACGCGTACCCCTAGGGGTACGGGAAGGACTAGTTGGGGGTAAGCGAAATCAAAGTTGGTAATGGCAGAAAAAGGAAAACACAAGAAATTAAAAAAGTTACGGAGTATTCTTTCCCCAAGTGAACACTTACTACTTAATAACTATACCACTTGAAAAGTTGACTATTACAGAGTAATTTTTAGCCGTCCTTATAAGTTAATGCGAAATTATTACAATACTGGTTTCATATGTTTTGGCGTCTAACTAATACTATTGCAAAAATGCAATGAAAGGTAAAATAAAAAATGCCTTCAGCAAATGTTATTAACATAAGCCCTTAACATTATTGATAAAAACTTCTTCGCATGGACGGATGATTGGTGTGTGCGTGTGGAGGGGAAGATATGACAATATGGGGTACACGAAAATATAAAGATTAATCAAGGGGTACGCGAGGGAATAAAGGTTGGGAACACCTGGTCTAGGGGGTCGTAAATTACTGAAAATCAAAAATTTGTTTAGAGCTATTATCTGAGAAAATATTGAAACTGGGAGAAAAATAAAGGCATGTATTTGAAGGGAATTTTACGCTCTTTAATTTGTTAATTCACATGTAGTGTGAACACTGAAGAGTTTTCATAATATTCAAGAAAAACTAAAAAAAAACCAGAAAACACGCATAGCCTTATGGAATTTTCTCGCTGTAACAAATTTAGAACGGCGTAACGACGCGTTAAACATCTGAAAAAACTTTTTAAGATGCGCTCTTATTTAATAAAAAACATTGTTCCAACATTTATTTTTTTAAAAATTAATTTCTGAAATGAGTCACTTCATTTGTGTACACCCTGAATTCCTCCAGAAAACTATTTCCAGATATTTTAGGAATCCATAATAAAACTATTTATATAGTCTAAATAAACATGGTTCTATTATAAACATTTTAAATATTAATCGCATAATAATAAACGTTAATGTAGTTCAAAGATAAGGTTCTATATTTCTATGTTTATTTTGATTTCTTTGCGTTTGAAAGCATTTGGAAAAGTTAGAACAAAATATTTGATGTATATCATCATGTCCGAACGCTCTATCCTTTTAAGGGGAATATGCCTCCAAAGAATGTAAACAGCGGTTGATATACTTCAAGATTTTCAACAAGATCATTGCATCAAATATTGCGAAATACGATGACAGAATTACAGAAGATGAAATATGTTGTTTACTCACATATCTGAGTTTGTTAAAACATATTTTATTGATAGAAATAAAACGCTTCCTCCAGAGAGCTTTTAGAAGAAAAGTAAACAAATGAGGGAAACATAACATCATAGATCATGGAATAAATATGACAATTTAAAATGATGTCCATTAAAACGAGCAAATATTTATTACAGAAATTTTCATTGTCAAATATTTTTGTTTCATAAAATTAAAAAATACTTAAGATAATCACTTGTAAAAATTATAAAAGCAAATGAATTTTTGAAATTCAAAATTTTCTTATTTCCATTTAGTTTAAAATGACTATTTATAATATACTGAAAATGAAAAGTTAGGACTTATTGTCTTTTAAATAACAACCCAAGTTTATTTTCAACATATTTTCACAGTCGTTATAATCTAGACATACAGTACTGTAGTTCTAGAATTTTCGTATTATTCAAAAATCCATCAATTGTATCCTTATTTTATTCTGCCCGCACGAACATTACCGTTGTTTATTCACTAAATTTAAATAGTTTAGCATATCAATAAGGATGTATCACTTAAACTACATTCACAAGCATTATTAATTTCACTGCTCGCCATAGACGAGATTAATTATTGAAGTTTCATGAAAGGCTGTAGGGAGAGGATGGTGTCTGCTTAAATAGTGATCCCATGCCCAGAGAGTTGATAAAAGTTTCTGAACTGACACATCCGTTTCAAACTTTCATAACAGCCCGAGTACGAGAAAATGTGTAGCAGCTCTCTCTACGTATGATATTATCTTTGTTGTCGAGAAGTTTAGTTTATAAAATTGTCAACAAAAAGAGTTGTTGTGTTAGAAACGAGACGGATGAATAAAGTTCGATGTTTGTGATTCTAAACGCCTTCTTTCTTTTGAATTTAAATATGACTAAATCGTTCCTGAAATATAATTTAATTTATTAATTGCTCCCTTGTTTTAACTGTGCATAAGCGCGCTACAAATGTGAGCGTCAAGTCCTGATTCAATGTGCACCGCTGCTACAAGCACGGTCCTTGACTGAATCGATACTTGAATCGGCAGTCATCTAATTGAAACCTATCAGCTTGTCGACATTAGGCAGGACATTCATATCTAATCCAAAATGGAAATTTTGGAACATGGGAAAGAAAAAACTATCGTCTAGGTCGAAAACCTATGGAAAATAGCATAACGGCGCGGAAAAGCTGGATTTCCAACCGAATCAAATTCCAGCACTTCTTGCGCCAATTCAAAGGTGGGACCCTGATACGAGGGTAGCGGCACATCAAACGATTTGACTAGAATGGGACCCGGCGACGAGGCTACCTAATCGGAAATCAGCTGAGTGGGGGGAATAGGGGGAGCGAAGAGCGGCGGTATCGCACTTTGGAGCTTCAAACGAATAACGTGCCTGATTTTTTTTACTTGAATAGGTGAAATAAAAACATTGTTGGGACAAATGGAATGGAATGGAATACAGATGAATTGCCGGCTTTAAGCAAGCAATTCACATCTATTCCAAACTGGAAATTTTGGAACACGGGAAAGAAAAAGCAATCGTAAAAGCCGAAAACCTATGAAATTTAGAACAAATGATTCAAAGCGATGGAATTCCAAAGAAATCAAATTCCAACAGTTCATGCGCCGATTCCCATTTGAGACCCCGAACGAGGCTAGGGCGGCACATCAAAGAACCTGCCTAGATTGCAACCTCGCGACGAGGATAGAAAATCTTAAATCAGACGAGTGGAAAAGGGATTGGGCGAATCGAAGAGCAGCAGTAGGGAGACCGATCTTTGCTCCCCCCTATCGCCATCTCACTTTGAAGCCTCAAATGAATGACGCGCACTGATTTTTCGATTAAAATGCCTGGAGAGAAAACGTTCTTGGGACAAATGGAATTGCCAGCCTTCAAGTGAATTGCCGGCTTTAGAGTTATTGTTTTACTGGGCGATGTTTTACTAAAGTTGAATGCCGTGAGGAACTGCATTTTCTCTGTGACAGCAGCAAACCGCGTTTAATTTTAACAGCAGATTTCACATTAATTTAATATAACTATTTAAGCAGATGCAACATGGAAGCTAAAATACTCCTCGCATGCTGGGGCATTAAATTCTCAATCTGACACTTAACATGTGGCTTTCTCTAACAACATTTCTATTAACGCCTTTCTGAAGATGAAATCGGCTTATTAAGTCCGAAATATGAATTTTCGATTCATAAACCAGTCGATAATCAGGATAAAGTTAAATTTTAATGAACTTAGATAAGTGACTCTATTATGCAAAATTAGTTGTTTGAACAATCGCCTGTGCGTTTGCATAAGAAGAGTATCGAATAAGTTTCGGTATCTAACTCTCTCGGCAAATAATTTATTATGTATGACGAATATTGTAGAGTTTCTACGAGTTTGAATTATCTAGTACCATTAAATTTTTAACCGTATAAGTGGCTCTCTCTGCAGATAACGTTTAGGATTTGGTAGAATATTTCAGCAAGAAAACGTTTCGTAGAAATGTGATAAAATGAGACACAAAGATTTTTATACTCTCGAATATAGGGTGGGTTCAGAGTAAAAGTGAGCTAAGATCTCGCAGTTGAGTAGCGACATTTCCAATAACAGTAAATTTCTAATTGTTCTTGCTCCCTGGCAGATACGAATTGAACTATGGACTTGAATAATTATTATACAGAAAATATAATATTTCTACACTGCGATGACAGTATAGTGGAAAATGGGCAAAACATGGACTTGGTTTACTTTAACTCTGAACCCTTCATATATAGCTTAAAAAGTTATTTTTCTACTGTAATACGCATAACTATAAAATCTCTTTAAAAATTACTATAAACACCCTCAACTAAACATAATTTAAGAGTAAACTAAGGAACTCATAACAAAGAAAACAAAGAGAATTCAAATTCGATCTTTCCACAAAATTACACTAAAGCTCTTCCTAAGATTTCTTTGATTTGTATTTGATAAAGCTTCTCAATATCCTCTCAGTTCTTGTATGGAATACAGTAACAATAATTTCTTCCATGCATATGATTGATGACATTAGATAGAGAAAGAAGAATTGTATTAAGAGGATGATACAGCATAATTGTTTTAGAGCACGATATTCGATTTTTATGATCCTCAAACAAGTATTACTTGTTTGGTAAGAATATCTGATCAGAACAGAATCGGTTAACCAAGGGTCGATATGCGACACCTCGTCTTTTTTATACACTATTTTGTTAAATCTAAATTGTATTATTATTTCTTATTGTATTACCTAAAATATGAAAGCCGTGAGAATGTCTCTAACGCTCAGGAATGTGGGCGTGGCTACGTGCTAGAGCGCGCTTTCCTCGTTAACAGCTCGCCCAGACGGGATTGGGGAATAGGGGAGGTTTTTCTTTTCTGAGAATTCGGAGCGGTTGTTGAGTGGGGAAGCGAATTTCCCTCATCTTTGAAAGAGAAAGCGTTCAAGTATTTTGAGGCTTCTCTATTCTAGTGGTTTTAGGAATATTCCTTAACCGTTCGTACACTGAAAAAATGCTAATTTTACTTAGAGATTTTCTTTCATCAATTCATCATTTTTTTTATTTTGCATTTGATAATGCATTTTTTCTGTTAGTGGATTTTGCATTATTTTTACTCGGTAAAAACGAAAGTTAGTGTCAATTGATTCATTAGTTCTGATTCCTATGCTTTTTTTTATTTCCTAAGCACTCTGGCAATCTGCATGAGATTTTCTTCAACAACTTTCTTTAGTAAATTTGTGACAATCAGATCTGAGATATTGTTGGCTTGCTAAAAGCTCGTCTTAGACGGGCACAAATCTTCTAGTACATTGCAATGTCAAATTAGACAAATTACAAGTCAAGTTGGTTATCTACTTTTCCCCTAAGCGTCCGCTTGACAGGTACATCAGCTAGCTCGTAAAACATTTGTTGCTTACGTTATTAGACGTTATAGATGATATACCCAAAATAACATCTTGTTGAGACACGACAGGAAAAATAAATAAATAAATACAATTAAATGAGCAAGGGAAAGAGAATTAAATAGCAAGGAAAACTATCTTTGAAATTTCAATTTTCCATGATTGTCAATTTTTAATTGAAGAATCTGAAGTATTTTCTTGATGATATAGAAAATATCTCCGTAAACCCTCGACTATTTAAGGAAAAACACTCTGTAATCTTAGAATGTAATCCGGACTTGGAAAACTGGCGAGATTGACTGAATAATCTCTCTCCTTCTTAAGCGGACTTTAAGATTTGGAGATTGTGAGTTTCAACTTTTCGTAATTTTAAATAAAAATGAAACACAAAATGCTAGAAAACTGAGACTAGGATGGCTGCAAACGGAAAAATATTAAGAAAGCTGGAGAAATATAAAAGAATGAAACTTCCGAAGGAAAAAGTTTTGTGCTTGCCTTGACAGCAATCTTTAGTCATGTCTCAGTGAAAATTTTTCATTTCTAGAAGATTACT
>BGPR01003834.1:0-116523 GCA_013235015.1 Araneus ventricosus | reverse complement strand
AAAAAAAAGTTTCTGAACGATTCTATTGAGAGTGAATATCGTATTATCAAAATTTCTATGATGCAATTTATTTACTGGACAAATAAGAATCTTTATATATAATTCTCTTTTGTGGCGACAAAAAAGGGTAAAATTTCTTAATCGCCGTTTGGTAACAGCTGGCAAGTTTGGTTTGTTTACATCGACGGAAAGCCTGAGAAAACGATTTCTTTTTTTTTTTATTTAAATAGTTTGAACAAAATAAGTTTAAGTCTTGCAGTTTCGATTAGTCAAATGAATGAATGTCTGCTAATATGTTATTTTTAGTTAATAGGTTGAGGAATGGATTATGCTAGTTCAGGTGTCGTCCTTGTCATCTGATCGCGGTTCAAAATCACGAGATCCGTCCCGAAATAACCTTTGTGTTGCTTCAAAATGGGACGCTAATATAACTAAACTAAACTAAATACAAAATATAAACCTTTGATAGTTATGAGCAATTAACGTAAATGTTTATTCTCTGTGTATATACGTTTCTGTTTTGTGAATTAAAAAAATAATGATTTAAAAAGAGCAAGCTGGTGTCATAAACTAATCTTTTGCACTCTTATGTCGAACCAGACTCAATATTCTGGACGACGCATCTTTTACACATTCTTGTTGGATAGCGCTTAGTATAAAAACCATATAATAACAAAAACACGCAGATTAATTTTTAGGAATTGAAACAAATTAATAACAATATTTTTAGCTTCCCAAAGTGCCAAATCAATCCTCACACGTGTATAATTATACATCTTATGTCTCGGAGTGCAAAGGGTTAATTCAGTGAAATACATTTGCGATTTTTATTTCTTATTCTTTCGAAATTACACTGAAATCATTCCACATTATTCGAGTTTTGTGTTATTTAGAAGATGAAAGAAAGATTAAGAATATTATTAATAACTCCATTCATAGAAAAAGTTGTGAAAAAACCCTGTTAGCAGTAAAAGGTGTCGATATTGAGCTATTGATGTAGCTTTGTTTAATTGCTGTTTCGTATTGTTTTAGGACAGCATTATATTGTTCAAGAAAATAATTTCCCGTCTGAAGATTGTTGCTTACGATTACTTCAAAAACAACTCATTAATTTAGGTATTCCGAAAGAGCAATCATTGTCATTTCGAATGAAATCTTTCATTTAATCAGTTCTTAAACAGAAAAAAAATTCTTACACATTCATTGTAATTAAATCATTCGTGGAAAAGTTGTTTTTCGTTGTTTTTTGAAGAATAAGGAAAAATTGTCTGCTTTTCTAAGAAAAATCTGAAGCGGAACACCTGTTTTTGTATTAATAATATAAAATCTCTTTATTTTCAAGACGAAACAACTTCCGTGTGAAAGTCATTCATTTGAAAAAAAATGATATTGAACATTTAAATGGATTAGTTTTTATTCGTGTGAAGGAGACCAAAGTTGATTTACATTAATGCTTTTTGCATTCTCGTATGCGAAGTATACAAAGAGAAAGTATTGTAATCGTCAAAACATTCGACCTCCAGACTTGGATGAATATCCACGTTTTAAACCTCTCTGGGTCCATAAAAGCTAATTTTGTAATTGCAGTGGGTAAAAAAAGTTTTCGTACGGAGCTATAGCCAGAGATAAAAGCTTAATTTGTCACACAAAATCTTTTGTGAAGAAAACGAAAATTAACAAATTGGTTCAACACAAATGCATATATTATTTATGAGTAAAAGCATAATATGAGCAAAGAAAGCATTTATGAGTAAAAGCATGCATATATTATTTATGAGTAAAAAATGCATATATTATTTATGAGTTAAAAGAAAAAATATTGAGATAATTAAAAAACAATTTTAAAGAAACAAAAAATGCCACTGATGAGGAACAAAAAAAGTTTCCGTATGGTATTTATATAGCTTATGAAAAGATCTTTATGCTAACCAAGTTGTATTTAATGGTCGGACGCCCTCCTTTGGCCTTTATTTCTACTCTCAAACGCTGTGGAATGAATCTTGCGAGTATTTTTTGTTGTTTCTGGGAAATGTTGCTTCAAATGCCCTAAATGACACTTTGTAGTTAGACCTTGTTCTATATGTCGTGTTTTTTGAGCTCACGACTGATTTCTTCCCATAAATGTTTTATGGGGATTAAGTCGGGAGATTGAGGTGGACTATAAAGATGCTGTTTAACATGATAGATGCATCATTCTTGATAAATCTTGGAGGTGTGTTTAGGATGTTTGTCCCGATGGCAAGTAAATGTAGTTCCAAAGGAAATTTTTCAGCACTAGTTTAGACGTTTTGCTTTAGAATGTTATGATACATGTACCTATCCCTATTTCTTCTGTAAAACATAAATTGCGGACACCAGCAACACCCACACTACGACGCCTCCGCCACTGTGCTTCAGAGTTCCAAATCAATTCTTAGTTAGCATCTGTTGATTTGGTTTTTTCCAGACCAAAACTCGACCATCTGAGCCATGGATATTAAATTTTTATTCATCTTTAAAAAAGACAGATTCCCAGAAAAATAAGGGCTAACTTAGATGCTTCTTTGCAAACTCGAAGCGCTTTCTCCGTTACAGATATTTATACAAGGCTTCTTGCGGGCCGTACGTCCATTGTAACCTGCTTTTGTAATGACATTTCTCACCATTTGAGGTGTCACTTCAATGTTATAATCAGCCTTTATGTCAGTTGCGATTTGAGGGACACTTATTTTGTGGATTATCTTGAACCTTACCCATGATATTTCTTTGCTGCAAGTGGTTTAGCTTCGGAGGTCTTTGGGATTGATTTCTATCCTCAAATGTTTGAAGCTGATGGTATATTTCAATAACATATTATACTGCAGACGTCAATTTATTAATGATTTCCCCAATTTTATTCATATATAATCCATCATTTCTCAACTGAACCACCAACTTAGGAATAGTTTTAGGAATATCCTTTTTAATACCATTAGGTACAATCTAGAATTCAACAACTGTTGCTGCCATACCTTCATGACAGATAGGTACGCTTAAGTTTCGAAAATTTACTGTGAGTCACTTACAAAGAGAGGGCAAGGCTTGGGAAATTCAATTCGAGATAAAACTTGGCATATTAGTAGCATACCATTAGGGTGTTCACCCATTAATCTAAAAAAGTGCAATGGCCCCCAATTCGGAGGAAATCCCTCAAACTTTGGACACAGCTTATATACCAGTAACTCTTCACGAGCAATCAATGCTCAGATATAGCTTAGATGTCAGTGCGCTCGACTATCATTCGCTAGATCAGCAGTTCGGTCCTGGCTGCCGTTTTTTTCAAAATTATTTCAAATTAAATTAAAAATTTAAAAAATATTTTAAATTAAAACTTAAATATATTTTTATGCAGAAAATAACTTTATTTATATGATACTTGAATTACAGATAAAATAATATTAAAAATAATATATAAACAGTAAAATAATTATAAATACATCTTTAATGGTGATAAATATTAACTATAATAAAAATTATCATTCTAAATTCATTGAAAGTTTTAAATTATTGGGTTTTTATATTCGCAAATTCTTCGTTTTTATTTTATCTTGGAAACAGTTGAGAGAAGATGTTAATATATTGAATACATATGCAGAAGGTCCAATATTTTAATGATGGAATAAAAATATCAGAGGGCAGCTCTTAATCTATTAAATGTGTAGGCAGATGGTCCAAAATCTCAATAGTTGAAAAGGGACCAATGGGTAAATGTCTTTACTCATTATCGTATGAAATTCGTAGAATGAATTTATATAATTTATGAGTGATGAAGCCTAAAAAATAACTTTCATGTTGTAGGTAATTGTAGTAATGATTTATTACCTTTAAAGTTATATTTATCATTATTTTAGTACTTATAAAGTAAATTTACCAATAATTCAACTATCATATGAATAAACAATAATTTTATGTATAAAAAATAATATTTTAGTTAAAAATATTTAATAGTTTTTCATTTAATTTGTAATAATTTTGAAAAACTTTTAAAAAAGCTGTCAATCTTTCTAATGAAAGAGAGATAATTTGTAATGTGAATGAAGTTTGTATTCCTACAGATCTAAAGGACCGTTGCTCTTGTGAACAATAGTCATTTATCAATTGTGCAAGGTGTCAAAATATTTTTCCAATTCCAATTTCCAATGTTTTTATGATAATTATTATTCCGGTTTTTGCATATAATTTAATGTATAAATATACAGTTACTAGTACAAAATGAAAGATAAAATGAAAATTAATTAATAAATGTAGAATAAATTTCTAAAATTTATGAAAGATAATGCCTAAACAAAATGTTTTATGATGTGAGTCATTAGAGTTAATATTTATCACCATCAAAGATGTATTTACAATTATTTTGCTGTTTATATATATTATTTTTTATTATTATTTCATCTGTAATTCAAGTATCATATATATAAAGTTATATTCTGCATAAAAATAATTAAAGTTTTAATTTAAAATATTTTTAAATTTTTAATTTAATTTCGAATAATTTTGAAAAAAAAAACTGAAGTCAGGTCCGAACTGCGGACCTAGCGAATGGTAGTCGAACGCACTAACATCTAAGCTATCTGAACACCGTTTGCTTGTGAAGAGTTGCTGGTATATAAGTTCTGCCCAAAGTTTAGTTTGAGGACCATTTCCTCCGAATTGGCTGGCCATTGCACCTTTTTAGATTAATGGGTGGACACCCTAATGGTATACTACTAACAGGGCCGTACCAAGGTGATCCTGCGCCCTTGGCGGAACTGACAAAGCTGCGCCCCCTTTCCTTACGAGACACATTTTCATTAATTTTTCATCCTTTCTATAAAACTGCTACCGGAAAAACTACATTCCTGAAAATATTTTTATACATAAATTTAGCATATTTTATGATTTTTTTTAAATAGGTTTAATAAAAATTAACCTTTTAATAAAAAGTCCTTTTGATTTAAACAGCCTAATTTACGTAACTGTTTGTGGTCCAATTTTAGCAACTTTTAGACAAAAAAATTCCCTCTAACCTTACCTTTAAACTATTTTAATAAAATTACTGTATTAAGTTGTAGTTTTATTATCTGAGGATATAATAACATATTTTACTACTTCTTTTTAAAACAGCGTAAAGGTTGTTAGTCTTTTGTTAAAATATTTAATTGATGTTCGCTAACTGCAACCACTAAGTGCTTTTTCTTAAAAATTATTTCACATACCACATTTATGTCTTTACGACCTAATTTGCATATTTTAAGGCCCAAATATTTAATAGAATTAAAGTTCTGATCTCAATACATTCCAAGAGCTAGTTCAAATTCAGCAACTCTAATTTACATATTATTGGAAAAGTAAGATATAAATACAATTTTTTGATTGAATTTTAATTATTTTTTGCTTGGTGTATAAGGAGCATACTGTTATTTTGGATTTTTTCAAAGCCAGACTAAAAGAAAAATTCGTACAAAAGTTGCTAAATTCTGGAGAAAATTCAAAAAAGAAACTACATCTACACAACATTTTGTTTCGGTTAACACTTATTTCAAGACATGGGCATAGTATCATCTATGAACCTGTTGATCTTCCACATCAGCAAGTTTACTTTGTAAACCATTATTCTGCTTATGGTAACTTCTGTTTATAATTTTAATATATTTCTAACTAGCCGCCTTTGGAGACCAGCTTGTTCGCTCGGAATACCCTGGCTGTTAAACAATTAATACGGAATACATAACTATTTAAAATTTGAACTTTATTGCTTGATAAGATTGAAAAATTCGAATTTAATGAAAATTGAAACGGACATTAGTCGGACCTCTATTTAACGGAGTCTCTAAAACCCGAAAGAAAGTTCGTTATATGGAAAATTTGTTAAATAGCGATTCACCTTTTAAAATACTTTAAACTACACAAAACAGATTTTAAATTCATAAACACTAATTATTATTAAAAATGTAATTAATCACATCTTTATTTTGTAAATTAGCATCTATTTGTTTTATATATCTTACCCATCAAAAAGAAATCTGCAAGGAAAACAAGAATAAAACAAAACATTGTCCGGGAATACACTGTATTTTCAATTTAAAAACATAATTTTATAATAAAAATTAAGGAATTTTAATCGCCTTATCGCATTTATTATAACAAGAAATTTTAAGCATACATTATTACCTAATGCTTCCTTAAATTTAATTACTGATAGGTCTGTTAATTTTTTCTGAGTTTTTTGTTTGAAAAGGTGTTTTCTCTCATAATACGTCTCGCATCTTTGCAATGCACCAAAAACTCCTTCAAACGTATTTTCTTCAAACTGCAATCCGCGTCGGATTGTTTCAAATGATTTTAGCATTTCATCATACGAAGGTTTGTTGATTTTCTGCATCATGATAATTTCCATCTTCATCATCTACGTCTTCATCGCAATTCATTGTTGTATTGTTTTCATTTTTCACACTGTCCAAAATATCCAATTCAGTTAGTGTTTCCGAGGTTTCAGCTTCAGAATCAAGTGAAAGAAAATCATCAATCAGCAAATCATCGTTAATTTCTTCTTTTTCCCTTAGCTGTATCTACATTTTTAAAGTTCCTCTAAGGGAATATCGTCTTCGTCCTCCGTACTTGCTGAATTCTCATTGCTGACAAAGAATCCAGCTTTGGCAAAACTGTTGCGAATAGTACGATTTGTGACATAGTTCCATGCTTTGGAAATTTCTGATATGCTTACCAGTAAGTCGATCTTTGGCATGGATTGACTGTTCTCAAGCGCAGTAATAACTTTTCATGCGGGTCATAAATTTCAAAATTGACTATTCTCTTGCGATGGTGTATTTTGAAAATTTTTATCACCCCTTGATCCATTGGCTGCACTTTTGATGTAGTGTTTGGTAGCAAGTAAAAAACTGTAACATTTTTCAGTTTTGGGTTGATTTCCTTTGGATGGGCGGGGCAATTATCAAAAACGAGAGCAATTTTGCGACACTCTGCAATCATACGTTTGTCCAACTTTTTAACCCATTTTTCACAAATTTCTGACGTCATCCAAGATTTTTTGTTAAAATCATAATCAACCTCCAAAGATTTTGTGTTTTTGAAACATCTTGGATTTTTGCTTCTTCCAATAATTAATGGTTTCAATTTCTGATGTATTATCATATTTGCATCTAACATGACAGTTAATCTTGCTTTGCTTTGTTTTCCTCCAAAGCATTTTTCCTTTTTAAATATTAATGTCTTTTGAGGCAAACATTGAAAAAATAAAGCAGTCTCATCTGCATTAAAGATGTTTTCTCCTTATAATCTTTTAATATTTTACTCAATGTCTCCGTTATCCAATTTTCACTATCATTATCATCAACGTCTTTACTTTCACCAGATATTACTTTTGCCATAATTCCGTGTCTTCTCTTAAATTTTTCAAGCCATCCATTGCTCCCTCGAAATTCGTCGTGTCCCAGTGCCTTTGCAAATTAAAGAGCTTTCTCAATTATGAAAGGCCCAGAGATCGGAACATTTTTTTTATCTCGCATTGTGTGTATCCACTTCAAAACTGCTTCATCCACATCTTCATAGACACATGTTTTTAAGCGTTTTGAACAAGAATTCGATAAATCATAATTTTGTATCTTATCACGATTTTATAATATGGTTGGGGGAATACCAAATTTTATAGCAATATACTTTTTCTTTACGTCTTTATTCACCTTATGAAGAATTAAATTGTTTCCTTTGATGCTCAAGCACTTTCGCTTTGACATTTTCCAGCTACAAGAACCGAAATTACCAGCACGACTCTGATCAACAATCTAGAAAACGGGAGACTAGTTCAAGGATACGGTACAGCTCCATTGAGGGTGAAAGGGGGATATTGAAAGTTTTTCTAGTGAAGTGGACATATGGGGGGAGTGGATAAAGGTTGCACTTCCTGAATGAAATGCAAAGAATGACAGCGATTTTACTGCTGTCCGTGAGTTAGGCGACTGGTAAAACCAGTTCAAGGTCATTGATCACCATAAAATGTGTTAAAAGAAAGAATAATTTGAAATGTTCAGAAATATTTTGAGAAATAGGGAAAAAAATATTGGATCACAAGGAAAAAGTTCGTTAAATAGAGAATGCACTTCGCTATTTGGAGGTTATTTTACGAAGAAATTCGCAAAATGTTCTTGGTTACAAGAAAAAGTTCGCAAAATAGAGAAATTCGCAATATAGAGGTTCGTTAAATAGAGGTCCGACTGTATATGTGAAATTAAATTTACCTTTTTCTCTCCTTGTTTTCGAAATAAAACATTTTAGTGTTAATTGTAATGAGCTAAACGTCTGCGCAAGGCCAAACTGAACAGCAAAAAATTAACAGATGGGAAAGTTGTAAAATATGTAAACGTCTTATTGCATATCGAATGAAAGAATAATATGATGATTTGAAGAAGTAAAAGAAATAATCCTGAAGTAGAAACTAAATTTCCAAAAACATTTTCAAGAAAAATGTTAAAAATATCATTTATAAAAAAATAACTACCAGAATTTTCCGAATAATAAATTTTGTAAAGATAATAAAAGTTGATTTTCATTTTTTTCTTAGTCAAGATGTCAAAAAAAAAAAAGAAATAATTGCGAAATTAAAAAATGAAATTAAGAATCTGTAATTCAATAGCAAAGCAAAAACAAAATGCATATGTCAATTATCTCATTATAATTGAAGATAGAAAATATTATCATTAGTGGCGAAAAAGAAAATATTTCACTTTATAAAATTCACCAAATGAAATAAAAATCCCTTTATTTAATGAGCTTGAGTTGAAAAATATATTTCAAAAAGTGTACAAGAAAAAACTGCGGGTAAGTGAAAATCTACTTTGGAGCTAGAGTAGTTAAATGTATCAAAGAGAGCAAATTTTGATCACCATAATGTTAACAATGGTTAAAGATCATGAGATTAAATGTCACAAAAGGACATCATCCCGCCCTGCCTTGGCACCCGGGTCTATATTGCATGACCGGCCGCTACGACTTCATCGGGCACTATGGTCCCCGCATAATAGCCCCCATTACGAGCGGCTCATGCGACGACCCCCCATTTTACCGGGGTACGACCCGTCATCGGAGATGAGCCCTAAGAGCCACACAACCATTACTGTATCCACCAAGGGAGCGAGAACTTGCTTACTTATCCGGCAGCTTCTCATCCGTCAACTTCTCTATGCTGGGGTCATATGATTAAATATGCACTTTTATAAAAATAAGGAAATTAGTGATCATGTGTTTAAATAAGGAAATTAATTTGTCATTTTAAAATTTAAAAGTATTGTTGTAAATCATACATTTTTTAAAAATTTCTTTATATTAAAGAAAAAAGTTGTACAGTTATTAAATTGGTATCATTAAAATGATATTTTTTAAAATTTTAAAATGACGTAAAATGTCATTATTTTAGATGATAATTTTGAAAAATACGGAGAAAAAACTGCAAAATCTGGCCTACTTTTTTATTAATTGAAATTTTAATTATCTTTTGAGCTTTAAAAAGTTGATAGTGATTCTACTCTTGTTTTGAAGAGCATATGCACCCAATTTCGTCAATATCAAGCAAAAATGTCGACTTTTTAAAAAGACAAATAACATTAATCTTTGTATACATTATTGTAAAGTAAAATTTTATGGTTAAATCAGAGTTACAATTATCAAGAAAAGTGAAATCAAGGAGATCATGAATTTGGTGTAGAATAGTTGCATTAGATTTTTTATGCAATAAAATCTAACACGACATACTATAATGTTAATTTTTTTTGTTTGTAATCATGCTTTTGTATGCATATTTTTACTACTAATAAAAGCGCATGCATGCATAGGTGACTGTCTGTTGGCGTTCTACAAGACAGACCGTTGAACCTAGAGTTGCCAAATTTGGTGCAAACCTACTATGAAGGGTGGCAAAGTACACCTCAGTGAGTTTCTTTAAAATTTAATCAATTAAAACTTAAAAAAGAATTTTGGGGGTTCAGCGATAATAGCCGGAAATATTATCATTTAAAAATAATACTAAAAAAAATCTTTCAAATGATAACAGTCTAATTGTCCTGTAATTTTTTCTTAAACTTCAGAGTTTTTTAAAAAATTTTTAGGTATAATTTACAACAATGCTGGATTGAAAGTCAAACCAATTTCACTGATCCATCAAATCTTTAATTTAATACTTCTCTTAATGTTTAATTTAATGTTTCTTTTATGTTGAACAAACGTGATATAAAAATTTATTTTGATTATTACAATATAAAACCTTCCTTTGTTGTAATGAAATGCTGCCATTTTCGTTGCTTTTCCAGTTTTTTTAGTTTAATTTTTTGTTAATTCTTTGCTACTTGAAATAAATGTATTTTTTAAATAGATTTACAATATTATTTTGATAGATTTACTTTTTAGCTATGATATAAAATTAATTTTTTCACTTAGGGTAGATAATCTATGAAAACCCATCATTCCATCTATTTATTTGTAATAATTAGGTAAAACATTCAAATAATAGAAATATAAATTAAAAGGTAAAAAAATATAAATAAGAGACAGAAGATTTAAACAAAAAATGATAACAATAAACCTTTTTGCGTGCTCAACGCAACAGCATCAAGTGATTGCATCAACAAAAAATTACAACAGTTAATATTTAAAACACATAAAATAGAATTTAGAATGTAAAAGACATTATTCAAAATGGAAGGAATGGATAAGAACTCGAATGACGAACTTTTTCAAAGACCACTCGCCATAGGAGTTCTAAAATGGACAAAATTTTCTGTCAAGGGTAAGATTATAAATCAAAAGTATACCCTTTGTGGCCTGAATTCTGTCCAACCGCAAAACGAGAAACATTTTGAAAAATCAAGAGGCAAAAATTCTAAATAAAAATCCAAAAGAAACTAGAGTGAGTAAAATAATTTACCCTCTCTGCCGAAATTATGATGAAAACAGGAGACGCCAGACGCGAGATGACAGAGGGAATAAAAAGTACTGGAATCTAGAAACTAGCTCCATCTATGAAGAAAAATTCCAACTAATTAATCAGAAGAAAAATGCTAATATTTAGACAGTTATGACAAATAAAATTAAAATAAGCTATTAATAAAGAAAAATTAAAAATTTTTTATACTCATTTGAAAAAAGGTCTTTGATAAAGTTCGTCATTCGGGTTCTTATACATTCCTTCCATTTTGAATAAACTCTTTTACATTCTAAATTCTATTTTATGTGTTTTAAATATTAATTGTTGTAATTTTTTGTTGATGCAATCATTTGATGCTGTTGCGTTGAGCACGCAAAAAGGTGTATTGTTATCGTTTTTTGTTTAAATCTTCTGTTTCTTATTTATATTTTTTTTACCTTTTAGTTTATATTTCTATTATTTGTTTCTGTATTATATTAGAAATAGCTGCATATGCGCCATTCTATATAATACAAAGAGTTTTTAATTAAGTTTTAGTTAATTTTTGACTAATTAAGTTATAGTTAATATCTTTGTTAAATTTTGTTAATTATAACTGTAAAACATTCAAGTTATAGTCAGATAAATAAAGTGTAATAAATGTAATTTAAATCTGAATTATGCATGATCGAAATAAAAATTAATTTTCATTAAATTTAATGATATTAAAGGGCCATTCTGCCTAAGACTTTTTTAACAATTGAATGTAAAAATCAAAGTCATTAATTTTATTAGATGCAAAACATGTTGCCTTAAAATTTAGTTCAAATTAGCTTGCGAAAAATTAAATAAGTAGATTTTTTAAAATTGGTTGGCATAAATAATACATAATTAATAAAATTGGCGAAACAACTGCCAGTAGAAAACGGCTAATAGTTAATACAACAAGAGCAATTTAAAAATACAGAAATAATTTGAGCTCACCTCTTGTAAACTAATTTATCTCCTTAGAAAAGAATGAAAATGGCCAAGTATTTCCTTATGCACCCACTCTCAGATGAAACAAAAACAGAAATGCAACATTTCCTTCATATTATTTGCGATTAAAGAAACACTAAAAGACCATTCGTCCAATAAGGATGAGGCCGCTTCATCCTTTCTACAATATAGTAAACAGGATAAAATGGATCGCCCCACCCTGAAACACAAAACTCTAAGAAAAAGCGCGATTCCCCTTTTCCTTTGAGTTTTAAATAGTTAAATAACGTGAATTTTTAGCCCTCCCTTCCCTCCTATCAGAGTCTTAGAGGTTTGAAAAAGATTTTTAAGGCAGGCGAGTTCCCTTGTCCATCTATTTTACGACTGTAAAATGAGATGCTGAAAAAACAAGAAAAGGCATGCTGTTTTGTCATCTCTAGGCAAGAACCACACCCATGGTCAAAGAAGGACCGTTTTCGCCTTGCTGGAGGGAACTTTTTTTCCTGCGGCAGCAAGAACTCAAAGTGCTCATTGCCGCATCAGTTTGTAATATGAAGTTACTTGCTATTTTGTTCCAAGAAATGGCTCAGACCCTTTCTCTCTCTCTGTAAGGGGGTCAAAACCAAACAAGCTGGCAACTTGACCTCTGGACGAAGCAACTAACCTCTCCCGTAATGTTTAGTGAGCCACTGAATACTTTTTCTCAAATTCTTTTCATTTGCACAGCAGATCGTACCAATCTAACTCTTAAACTAAGTTTTTCAAATGGTAATTTTTGCGCCCCCGTTCTGTCTGCGCCATTGGAGGGGGCCAATCTCGCCACCCCCTCGGTACTGCCCTGGCTACTAATATGCCAAGTTTCATCCCGAATTGAATTTCCCAAGTCGTGCCCTCTCCTTGTTGGAGAAGAGTTCAGGAATAATTTTCACACTGCGTACGGAAACTTTTTTGCCAGGCATTTCGCAATATTTCGAATTTCAATTAAAATAATTGCCACCTTTTTGTAAAGGCAGACATTTACTATAAACTCATTTTAAAGATCCAAATTAAATATATTTCAGTAATTTCTGAAGGTATGAAGAAAAGATTAGAAATTATGCTAATTTATTTGTAACATTGACTTCCGTGCGGAAACTTTTTTTACCCACTGTATGTCTATCTCTCTGCATGTGAATACGATCACATTTCGTATGCGGTGCTTTCACCGAAATTATAGATTTTTTAAATCAAATTTTGGATGCAATCTGTTAAAGGGAAGTTTGTTTGTCCGCCCATCCTTGTGCTTGTGAACACGATAAATGGAAAACAACTACTGGTGGTGGACAAAACAATGAAAACACCACGAACGAATGAAAAAAGCTTTATTTATAAGTCCTAAGGCCTCCTTTAGCTTGCATGGCGACCTGAATGCGCCGAGAAATTACATTGTACAAATAGTGAATGGCGTTTAAAAGAATATTAAACCACTCCGTAAAGATGATGGAGGAGGGTATAGGCTGCAGATTCTCTTCTCCAAAATTTATCACAATGGTTATATAATGTTGAGGTCAGGGAACTGAGACCGCCAAGAGAGATGTGTGACTTTATCTTAAACAACTTTCACCAACTTTAAATCACGCCTTAACAAAATTGTGTGCATGAATTGGTCAGTTGTCATTCGGAAAAACTACAATTACTGCATCTTAGGGTGCAAATGGTTGGTTAAAATGCCCACGTAGTCACTTTGAGTTGCTCGTCTTTCTAGGTGCTATTTTCAAATACCGAAATTAAGGAATTCTTAGGATATTTAATTAAATAATGAAAATTACGCTGATTTTCGGTGTTTTTCACCATTAATTTTTTAAATATTTATTGCACGAAAATTATTTTTACACCATCTTAAAGCGTAACAAATTATCTTTTTAATGATACAAATTCTTTTGTGGTACGATGTTTTTTTCTAATTTCAATTAATATTTCAAAATTCATTTTAAACTCAATTTGTAACAATGTTTTCTTGCTATAAAATTAAATTCAAACCAATTTATTATTTCATCAAATCCTTCATTCATGTGCTTTTGCCACTGTTAAAGTTATAATAAGAAATATTGCTTTCTTTGGACATTTAACTCCAAGGTAGACTTTTTACTTCCGATTTTAGGCCTGAGCGTGCATAGCTTTTACTATGCACGTGATCCAATTCAATGACGATAGTTTGATTACTACGCAATGCTTCGCTTTTAATATCCATAAATTTTTTAATGAGGTTAAAATTAGGCTAAATATCGATTTCTTTCGCCAATAATTTCTGAAATATTTAGTGCATGAAAATTATTTTTACACCATCGTAAATAGCAAAATATGTATTATCTTTTAATTGATAGTAATTACATTGCGATACTATTTTCTCCTCTCTTATAATTAACATTTCAAAATTCATTTTTAAGATAAATTTTAAATAACAAATAAATTTAAAATATAATTAACGCTTTCTATTCTTATAAAATTAAATTTAAGCCAATTTATTCCTTTATCAAATCCTTCATTCACGTGCTTTTGTTCAAGTTACGATAAGAATCGTTTCACACATGCCACGAACATTAATTTAAACATCTTATCTAAGTATAAACACGAACACAAAACATTGCAGACACACATTCGACGAATACAGAAAAAGTGTTCGTTAAGAATGCATTATAACATCCTAGACGAACACGCTTTCAGAATAGTTTTTTACGAGAACAAACGATTTTCATTTTCCAATAGAAACAATTTTTCTTGGTCTGAGTCGCAATGCGAAGGTAAATAAACCTAATATTTGCATAAAGTGTAGGCACTTTGAATGCGGGGATGATAGTCTTTTACAGCTAAAAATCCCATAATCCCGTTTAATCAATCAATCAATCACAGTGTATGCATAATATCACCAGTGAACGTGAATGGCAATGTACATCTTAAAAAATAACTGTAAATATGGTCCTTTTTTATGTTATTTCATAGCATCCTGAAGAAAATCGAGCATGTGTTTTCCTACATCTATACCAAATCGGATAGGAGCCACATGAGCTCTAGAGACTGCGGTGTGTTGTGGTGTTAAGGTTAAATACACTTTTTCCATTGACGGCTTTATTTCAAATTTTGATACAGATCTACAAATTTAATTTAATGATCGCAATACAGATGTCACCTCTCTAGTTCCTTGCGTTTTTGAGCTGTGTTGAAATCAGCAGGGACGGATGGACTAACACACAAATGGTGTTTCAGGCTCCACGAACATCTTAATCGTCGATTCTGAGGTCAGATTTTTTTGACACACTGTACTTTATCTGTGTATACTTATACGAGAAAAAAAAAATTTCATTAAAAACTCATTAATTTTATCGATCCGATATATTTTATGAGTAAGAAATCTATTAATTCTTTTTATTCTGTTTGTACGCGATATAATTATACATGCACATATGATCGTGTATAGCAGTGTACTAACAAAATTTTTTCAATACAGAATGTTTCTAAATCATCAACAATGGATACCAAACTTTTGAATTAATAAGTATATTTGTTTTGAGAACTGTTAAGTTGTTATATATGACCTTTCGGTGGATTATTTTTTCATTTCTTGTATTAAAAGCAGGAATGGAGCTAGAGTTTGCCCGACAGGGGGCACGACCTGCTGTACGGGCGATGAGTATAATGAAATTGGTCTCAAATTTTCGCCAGATTATTATTTATCACCTAGAGTTGAATTCCCCGACGGGATTCAAAAATTTTCCCTTACGCCCCTCCCCCCGGTTTCCCCTCGGTCGCCGCCCTTGATTAAAAGCTCTAATAGTTATTTTCCCACTAACATTTATTTTGGGTTTTAACAGTAGATTTTGTACCTAGCATTTTCATAATTCTGGTAAACAGTAGTTAAAAAAGTTTTTTCCAGCATTTCTTTGTTGTAAAATTCCTCAAATCGCTTTTGCTATAGTATTTACAATAATATTTGTGTTACTGTCGAATATTATAGCCAAATTTTCCACTTTATTGTTAAGATGACTTTTTAAATACCATTTTATTAGAAAGACGGCAGCTGAAAAAATAAATATATGAACTAAAACTTCAATATTTGCTGCACTTTGTTTGAAAAACACTAAAAGTTTTGAAAGAAAAGTTATAAATAGAAATAAATATTTTTCTAAAGTGTGCAGACACGATAAAATATGTTTTCATTGATTGATAACAATCGTACGATCCCCATGTTAAGTCGATTCTCACTTAAGTACTGAAGAATTTTATCAATGTGAGAAAATGAATGAAAAAAATTCAGGTGCACGTGAGTAACTGATGTTTACCGAGTGATTGTTGATTTTCTTCAGTAGGAATAAAATATGAAACATCCGCAAGAAAATAGCTTTATCGAACTTGTAGTCTTACTAGTGGCGCCATCTTGTAGTGTGTATCATAAATTTAATTTTTTATGTTTCTGTATAGAAAAAATGTGCTTAACAGCAATTATTCAAAAGGATTTAAGAAACTCGTAAACTTTATTTAGAAAAAAATTGTGCAAATAAATAGTTTTTAAATACACACAGTGAAGTAAAGTCTTTTTCAAAATGATGTATATTATAAAAATTGAATATCTACTCGACAACATTTACATTTTATGAATGTATATATATAAAAAAGAAAATCACACGATGACTAATCATGAGATCTCCCAAACCACTAGTATTAGAAACATGAAATTTGGCAGGTTGTTGCTTCTTGGGTAGTAGGTGCCACTAAGAAAGGATTTTTTGAAATCAGAATTTATTTAATTAAAAATTATCCTAAATATTAACGTTTCCCCCCAATAACTTCAGGGCATATTATTGCACAAAAACCATTTTAACATCTTTAAGTTAAAAAAAAAAATAGATTTTCAATGACACCAATTTCATTTCCATGCAATATTCTGTTTAATTTTTCAAAATGTTTTCAAATACAATCTCTAAAAATGAATATATTGTTCTCACGTGCACGAATTTCTTTTTTTTTTCTATTATTCTTTAACCAATACTTTCTAATTCTTTTCTACTTTTTAATTATCTAATTTATACCTGTGTTCCACATACCGATTAATTGGAATAATTTGTTTCTTTTTTTTGTTAATTCTGGTTCTCAAAATCCTCCTAACCCGGACATTGTACGCCGAATGATATACCAACTTAATCAATTAAGTTTAATTATATCTACAATTATGAATGCAGAAATTGTTGTGATTAACGGATTATAGATCCCTTACAGAAAAATACTTGGTGAGGGTAGTTGCCTCTTTTCCCTGCCCTATCTGGTGTGCGGTGACGTTTCCATGATGGTTGAAATTCGGACTGACATTGTGGAATCATGTGTCCAACAGCTGGCAAAGATTCAAGTGCTTTCTTTATACAGCATGGGTCTGGATTATGGTACTAAACATTGGTACCTTACAAAAAATGTCAAGGACTGATTTTTTTCTATTCATTAAAAACTGCGCTGCCATGTTTATTGTAATATTTTATATAAAAGTATTTTTTACATTAAAATTATTAGACGTGAAAGTATTTTTACACCGAGCAACAATGTACCAATAATGTGTTACTACGCGGACGACGTCGCGGGCATCAGCTAGCATTGTATAAAGTACGAATCACCTTCAGTTTTGGTTAATTGATTTTGCTCCTGAAAATCAATTAATTCTTATCATAAATTATAGAATTTGTTTATCCTGATTACTATTTCTAACTCTAAACATACAGGTTTGAAAATGATAAATTTTCTGTATTATTTCAGTTTTTTTTTACATTATTTCATGAATGGTACATATGGAGTCAGCTGATGTCACATCACAGTCATACTGTCCTACCGCCAGGATAAAAACCCTGAGCAGGATTACCTCAAATAGGCGAGTCGAAGAAAGGAGATATACGGATATAAAATCAACCGCAACATTTGGCAAACTAAGCGCGCTTCCGTCAGGCGAGGAATTCGTTTTCGAACGAAGTATAAAGAGAAATGAGACTTCCGCCAGTTCTATCTACGACAAATGAAATAAATCCCTTTCCTTCACCCCCAAAATGCAGTGGAATATCCCGTTTCCATAACGACCGCCACCGGCATGTCTGGTTTTTCTTATGCCATCTAACATTGACGGCAAATTGTCTCGCACTATACCAAAACTTGACATCCCTTTTCTTTCTACGAGATACGAGAATTCCCCGGGGGACAAGGGATTTCAAGATTAAAATGGTGCTGTGCATGTGACGTGCATCGAACTATCATGAATTAATTGAATTAAACTATAAATACTAGCAACATCGGCGTATGCATAGGGTTGTAGGGCTGGCAAAATGTCAGGGGCTTACCGTCTTAGGAGTTCTCCGACACAAATCCAGACCCTGAAATGTGCACTGTCTGTCCACCACGAGAACTATCGACGCCAAATTGTCTAGTTTACGGCGGTTACTATAACAACTGGTTATGCTAGGGAAGATCCATTTCGAATAGGAGGAACCCAACAGAAGTCGGAGCTTTTTTATTCTTGGCGCCAGTTTGCGGCGGAACACATTTGAATGAACTTCTACCTACTAGAAATGGATTCTTCCTACGATAACCTGTTTCTATAGCGACCGCCGTAAGCTAGACAATTTGCCGGCGACAGTTCTCGTCGCGGACAGACAGTACTGTTTTGATCTATTTTTAACCATTCCTGTCACTGCGGCTAGTGCCGTAATTTCATATCTAAAATTAAAATTAACAAAATCTTATTTCAGAGATTCCATGGAGCAAGAGAGGCTGCGCAATCTGGCAATGTTGTCAAATGAACTTTCTTTGGTCCGAACTTGGGTTTTGAAGAAGTAATAGATACTTTTATTGAAAGGAAAGCTCAAATTAAACAGTTTGGAATTAATTGCAAAATGTAACAAAAAATGGTTTTGTGAAATAAAAATGCAATTAAATGCTGAATTATTTCCTTACTCATTCTAAATCATAAGATCCTTTAAAATTAACTACTAGTATTGTAAAGAGTGATTAAGTTTCTTAAAAAATGAAGTAGTTTTGTAATTAATGTCAGTGGCGAGTTCAATTTTCTAAGGGTCCCATCCTAAACATATGCCGCCCCCCCCCATATTGTATAGTTTCGGCACTAACCGACACAATGAGTACTGTGAGGTGCATTAATTTATCAACCAGCAATTTTCGATCCACAACATTGTGAAAGGTTTTATTTGTTGAATTACTGTTCTGTAACTAAACTAAAGCTTACTGAAACCAGACTCCATAATTTGATAGTTTATTAGATGATGGAGATCCCACACTCGATTATTCTCATTTTCATACCATTACAAGATGGTGGTGTTTGAGGCTGTATGCATTTAGGGTGCTCGAGTCCACAATATAATTTCATCGCAAAAGAAAGAAAGAAAGACCCCCCTCCCTTAAATCAGAGTTTTATAGATACAGGAAAACTATCTAACTCACACTCTGCGACTTGACTATCAAGGATTCCAATATATAACTGTAGATATGTTTGTTTACGACTTTTTTGGCATTATTTATCAAATGACGTAAAAGACGGACAAAAGAATTTTTCCCTTACGTAATTATTGAACTGAAACTTGAGATCTTGGTTAGAACGGAAAAAAATCCTATTTTAAGTTATAAAGCAATACTTTCTCTCACAAATATGTATGACATTGAAATTATTTATTTCTTTGTGTCGAATCTATTTCAACAAAAGCTGTTCTATAATTTGAAAAATGTTTCTAACTTTATAGGAACATAAATCAGGCACTCGTGAACACAATCATGAAACTTTTCCTTCATGTGGCTTATTTCATGTTTTTAAGGTGCAAGCTAATAAGAGAAGGAAAACACTATGCCCCGGGCATCCACTGGCGTAACCAGAGTAAGTGGCTCCTTTGTTACGAATCTGCAAAACCTACTAGTGCTTAATCAGCATTATTCAAAAACTGGTGGATCGATGTGTGCTTCAACGAATTGCTCGCCGTGGTCTGCTAGATGTTGGAGATTTTTCTTGTTTTCTTCCAAGAGAAACAGAAATGTTAATCACAGTTTCCCCTGAAAGACCCTCCAGGAAGGCAGCCACTCTCGCATATAGGAACTAAATCAGTCTTCCACTTCCGGTGCCACCAAGGTGCTCTGAGG
Organism: Araneus ventricosus; assembly: GCA_013235015.1. Taxonomy (NCBI): domain Eukaryota; kingdom Metazoa; phylum Arthropoda; class Arachnida; order Araneae; family Araneidae; genus Araneus; species Araneus ventricosus. The sequence goes on along the minus strand of BGPR01003834.1, from coordinate 96,485 downwards.
TCGCTCTGAATAAGAGAAGACGCCATTCTTACTCTTTACCCCGAATCCTCAGCTCATGGACTTGATTTGTTAAGCTAGACCAAGTGGGATTAGAACCACCTCCATGAATCTAATATGAGAACTATAGGGATAAATCACCTTAAAATTAATGATTTGAATTTTTACATTTTGTGAGATTCACTATCAATTATCCTATTAATTTTTTTATCTTAAATCATGTGGTTTTGACACATGCAGTGTGTATTGCTGACTAATCAACTGCAGTCAATTGTTCAATTGTAATCAGGTGTTAGTTTTCTTTGATTAACATAACGTTTTGATGGTCCTATAGTGGGCCATTATAGAAACGATCTTATAATTTTGAAACATGGTAAGATGACGGGGACAACACCTTAGGAGGCACCTTCTTTCCAAACTCCCTCTCCACACCAGTGGGCAGAGCCGTTTTATCCTGACAGAGTTAACGAGCGTCAGGCCCAAGTACAAAGCATGTCTTCAGTGGAATCGAGTCTAAAACCCTCTACTTTGCTACCAGGCCACTGCAGCAGTACAGAAATTTTTGCCGTGAAGGGAAGGCGATCGATTTATATACACAGGGTATCCCGAAAAGTCGTTTACATCACATGTGAAGTGTATATCGCTTCAGACGGCAGGTGATTTGAACATTTACTCCAAAGGTTTGTCATTGATACTGCGTCTTATTTGACATTATCGTATCTGCCATGCTACATACAAATTGTGACGTTGTTGTCCATGCAATTGTAAATTTGGGTTGTTATGCTATTGTAAATTTGTATTCCTTTAAATCTATGTTGCATATTTTATCTGGTGCATGATATAATTTTTTTTTGTTTAATTCACTGAAAAATATCCTCCTGTAGCTATTCTTCTTTACGCGTCCGATCCCGTGTTCTATTGCAGAAATGACTTGTTTCTGTTTCCTGACCTACACTTAAAGCTTGTAAACGACCTTTCCAGGCACTAGTTCTCTTCTATGTTAAACTCAGATTAACTCGAAATTTTTACTACAGGGTGATTTTTTTAAAACTGACAGTACTCAGAGCCCTCTGTAGCTCGATCTATCAGCTGAAACGCCACCAAATTTGGTAGGGTGACTAATGACTAATAAAAGATTCTGTAACAATAATAATAAAAATAAAATTAGTTCCGAAAGTCGCCGATAGGGGACAATTTGGCGCTGTTCTAGTCTACACAACTGAGAATTAGGTAAATGAATACAAAGAAGAAATTTCAGCGCAAAACCGCTTTAATACAGCAAATTACCTGAACCAAAGGATTAAAGAGATGAAATTACAGTGCACCATAGTTCTTTATTCAACAAAATTACTTCCTCGGCGAGGGCATGTGATGACCCTTCAATGTGACCACCCTTCTTGTGGACCACACATTGCATCCTGTAAACAACATTCTCCATGTCCATTCTTCCCGGATCTAACCCCATGCGACTTTTTCCTGTTGGGTTATTTGAAGTCTAAGGTCTATCTTGGTGGGGTCCCGACGTTGACGATCTTAAAGGACACCATATTACGGACTGTTCTGAGCACTGCTGGTGACAGGTTACATTCGGCCATCGAGAATGTTATGTACAGAATGCAATGCGTGGTTCGCGAGAAAGGTAGTCACACTGAAAGGGGTCTGGTGCTATGATGCATTGTAATTTCATCTCTGTAACCCTTTGGGGCAGTTCATTTGCCGTATTAAAGCGGTCTTGCACTGAAATTTCTTTGTTTTTCATTTGCCTAATTCTCAATTGTGTAGAGTACAATAGCGCCACAGTTACCCATATCGGCGACTTTCGTAACTTTTTTTATTACAGAATATTTTTCCCCATGTCATCATTAGTCACCCTACCAAATTTGGTGGCATTTCAGCTGATAGATCGAACTACAGAAGAATCTGAGTACTGTCAGTTAAAAACAAAATCATCCTGCATTTTGATTTCTCTTTTTGAATTTCGTACATATGCAGACAGTGAGACGGATTTTCCTGAATTCTAGAAAAGCGGAGGAGCCTCAGGTCATAGTCACACTTAGCGACAAAAACACATTTATTTCCCCTTGAAATGCACGCGCATTTCCTTTTTCCATATCATGTTAGAATGCGAGATACATCAGAGATAACAAACTTGTTGCTACTTCGCGGGAGTAACATAGTTTAAAACTAGTAACGCAACTCGTTGAAAAATAATTACTGAAATAGATCAAAGAAGTAGGAAATTCGCGATTTAAATAAGATTGATCTTAACCAGCTTCCTTCAGTTTTACGAGTTTGATCTCCCAATGCGGGTCAACTAGTTTTTAATCTTCCCGGTTTGTAAAAAAGCATTGAAAACGTTTCATAGAAATGTCCAAAGAGAAAACTGGTTTACTATGAAGTTCTGGGCTTCGCATTTATGCCAATTTTGTTTTATTTTGTAAATTATTTCAATAACTTAAATGTCCTGCCCATGCGGGCTTCGAATTATCTTATTTTAAAACTTATATAATGAAGTTCAGTCAGTCATTGATGTTATAATTTGGTAAAAAAATTTCGTGAAATCCGTAACTCTATGGACTCTCAGTTGAATCAATATCTTAACACATTTCCAAAACAGAAGGTGTTTGTTTTGTTTTCTCTACCTTCTAATTAGATGAAAATTTCGTGGAATCCGTAACTCTATGGACTCTCAGTTGAATCAATATCTCAACACTTTTACAAAACAGAAGGTGTTTGTTTTGTTTTCTCTGCTGTCTAATTAGATGACAAGAGGTTGAGAGAATTTAAGGCATGTCGGCGCATTTTGTCAAGCGCTAGAACAATTGTCATGGCTCTAAATCGTACAAGGATTAAGTAATAGTGAAAAATATTTGTAAATATATGATTTCCAGTATGCAGAATCTTTAATGGAATCAGTTGAGATAATTTCAAAAAAAGTCTCATTCGTTCAATACACTTTAATGAAATAAACAGTTTTCATTAAATTAACATATCACTACTCTCACATTATTTTACTCAACATATCTACTAGAATTTGCATCGTGATAACTGGTAAATGAAGTAATTTTGCTTCTTCTACGAGAAAACATGAGTTTGGTTTTTAATGAATAAATTTTATTAAAAAAAGATTTTTAAAAACATTCTTTTATTAGTGTACTAAAAACCAGAATTCTTTTTATTTTAATTATTTTCTACTTTTTAATCTCGAGGTCTATTGTTTCTCAAACTCATTACCAGGTGGCGCTGTTGGACCATAATCAAAATTTAATTAAATTAATGATAAACTGATAATTAAGTTTTGAAAATATTAAAATAGTATATGTCATAGAGAATACGTAAGTGTGTAAAATTTCTAACACATTAGAAATTCAGTGAAATCGATTACAATATTTCATAGTTACAAACATGAGACAAGTGAAATTAAGCAAACGTGTTTAAAAACAAATGTTTTTCATTTACTTTTATGTAGAATAAATTGCAAAGGTGATATTTCACTCTCTTTTTATACAAATTTAAGCTATAAAAACTGTTGATGCTCAAAAGAAAATAATTTTCGAAAACTTTGTAGTTTTGTTTAGGCTAGCGTCTCAGTCTGAAAATATACGAAGGCTATTTTCGAACCAATTAGAATCATTCGTGTTCGTTTGCATTGCTAGAATAAGTCTAATTTAAACTGCATTGAAGTTTTTTGTGTTTATAATATATTTAGTTTGATGATTAAACTTAAATTATTATTTATTACTAGAAGATTTGTGCCCGTCAAAGACTGGCTTTTAGCCCTCCAAACATATCTCGTATCCCATTGTTACAGATTTACTAACGAAAGTTATAGTAGAAAATCTCATGTACACTGGTCTACAAAAGTTAAGGAACATTTCGTAAAATGCGAGAAATTTGCAATTAATACGAAAACTGTTTCGAAATCAGTTCTGGAGAATCGTGTGACATTCAATAAAGTATCATATACATATTACAGTGAAGATTCGGTCACGAGGGCAATTAGAGGGACCACCAGAAAGGGACGAAGGCGAAAATGGAGTTTCACCCATTCTGTTTCATAGAAAACTGATAACGAGATGGCTTTTATCAATGGTTATGGTTAATGTGCAAAATATTTACATGCATTTTCGTAAGCATAACACAAATATTCGGGAAGATATGTTTCTTTAAAAAATCCTAAATTTTTACGCATGTGTTTTGATTATAACATGCGGAGTTTTCATTCAAATTATTCGAAATTTGCAGAACACTTGACAATATGTTACCGAAGTATTGTATTAAACTTTGAAGTAAATACGTTGAATATTACAGGAAATATGAGTGTTTGTACTAAATAATTTTTTATGCGCAGTTAAGCTTTGCATGTGACTATAAAGTCACCTGAATTGACTTGATTGAAAGTTTTCTTATAATTAATTTTTGATTTCTGCTATTGCATTATATATAGTTAATAAAATTTCTTTTTTGTATTTATTATTTCTCTGACGGTTCGTAAAAAATAAATAAAATAAGCCTAATCAATTAAATTTTCTCCTTTCTTTATCCGATATTTATATTTACGTTATAAAGTTTTATTTCAAATAATTTACGTCATTAATTTTACGTGTGAATCAGTTTTAATAATTTATATTTCAAGTGACTTGGATATATAAACTGCCATTCTGTGCATTAAAAACTTATTTGGCCATTGGGACGTAAAGACTTCATAAGCAATTTTTTTCTTAAATTTTGTCCAAAAATAATTTATTATAGTTAAAAAGTATTTGTTAAATAAGGAAAATAACATTTGTAAAATTATTTTTAATTTGAAAGTATTGTTGCAAATTCGAATTTTTAGGCTAGCTTACCAAGTTTAGCAACTAAAGGCATTCTTGAATAAAGTAAGAATAATTTGTCTTTATATATATAATGCCTCTTCATCAAGTAAAAGGTTTAGTTATGAATGAAGCTACGCAATAAAAGAAACAGCGGAATGATAAGGTGGCATATCTTTTCAGATTCGGGTACCCTTATCTTTCTCTTTATTATCGTTTTAACATAGAATCCGTTTTTTAGCACAATCTGTAGGAAACTCCGTTACGCTTGTTTTTTTATATGTTAAGAATTTATTTTATTTAACTACCTCTGGTTAGAAAAGTTGATTTTGACTTGGTATTAAAACTGAGCACATTTGCTTTCGTGTCAGTTTCTTTTATTTTGTTACAACGAAACATATTTTAGATCTGATGTTTCGTGAAAACCACACTGAATCTTTTTCATGTTAAAGCAAATATTGAATTCTACTATGGTAACTTTTCCGCAATCTGTTTTGAGGGATACCTCAGAGCTTTGTCATTAAAACATGCAATCATTCCATCATCCGATTCCATTCAATTGAAGAACAAACCCTTGTTTCGCGAGTCATTCAAAGCTATCACGAAATACTTTTGTACAATCCCAGTCTATCAGATTTACCTTGTAGTCTCTTTTTTCGCACGAAAAGCAAAGACTTTGTCGGAACAGTTTCAGATGAGCCACTTGATATTTTCGGTGTGTTGCTGAAAGATAAATGAGACGACCACCTGTTTTTGTGATCGTTCAGTGAGCATCTAATCCTTTTTTGAAGGGCACTTCCAAAGGATTAGCGGTGAAGTGTGAACGATTCCACTCACGCGAATGGATCCACACCCCCAATCTCATCTTCAGTTTGCTTTGAGTTTCACTGAAGCGTCGAGATTTGTACTTCACAGAGAGGAAATGAAATCTAGAACAAAATTGCAGTTTTGCAACGGAAAGATCCATTTACTTTAAAATGACAGCTTCTTTAATTTTTAATTTATATGCATGACTAATCTTTTTAATTGCTATTTTCGTTTTAAAAAATACATTGTTCGTCAAGAGTTATACAGAACATTGTTACACCTGAACAAGTTAAAATGTTACAGGTTATATTTGCAGCGAGAAGATCTATTTTTTAAACGATAGATTCATTAACATTTAATGCGTACGAATGTCGACTTTATAATTACTATTGTCTGTATAATTACTATTGTCTATATAATTACTATCTTACTGTCTTTATAATTACTATTTTCTTCTTGTAAAAAAATACGTTCTTCATCAAGAGTTCTGATGAACAAGTAAAAACATTAAAGCTTTTAAGTTCTGGAATTGTTTATGTTCTGAAACTTGACTTTTATCTAAACAAAAGGTTATACACATACAACAAAATCATGTAGGAAATTGATACATTAATCAGAGTAAGGAAAGAATATTATTCTTCATTATAATATAATGATAAATCTTTTTAACTAAATGTAATAATTAAATCCTTGTTTCTCATTCGTTCATAAACCAGTATTTATAATCTTTTCTGAAAACAATAAATTCATCCAGTCTACCGAATCTTAATATAAATAAAAGTAGTTGTGGGTATGTGGCTATGTTCCACATCTCCTCCTAAACCAATGAACTGTTTTCAACCAAATTTTGCACACTTATTATTCAGAACAAGGGGAAGGCACTTATGAACTTAATTAAACAGTCAGTTAATTGGAAATTAACCGAAATCGTTTTCCCGCCGTAACTTAGGAGCAAATTATCTCCCAAAAAATATTTTTATACCATCTTAAAGATCAAAATTTTACCTTCTCAATCATACTAATTTTATATCTGTGACATTTTTCCTTCCATTTTTATTAATTTTTTAAAGTTTAATAATTGTTAATTACGTGCAGACGATTTTGAAATAACGCAAATTTATAGCTACATCGTTGCTAGGCAACGGTTCGACTTTGAACTAATTTACATTTATTTCTGAAATTTTTGCTTACTTTTTATAAATATGTTTTACATAAGAAGAAAGTCAACCGTCAACTTTTAAAAGCCCCAAATCTTATTAAAATTTCAGTTAATTGGAAATTAAGCAAGATTTTGGCATTTTCCGTGATATTTTTCGAAAATATGTATTATGTCACAAAAACTATATTTACACATAATAAAAGGTTAAAAAATTAACTTTTCATGACACAACTTACATTTCCGTTCAATTCGTTGTCCTCATTGTTAAATAATTATGAATTTTAATTAATTAATTTAAATTTAGTATTTTGATTTAATTTAAAAAACCCAATTTTCTTATATTCCTAACACTTTTTTACAAGAAATCTTAAAGCACGGAGTTAAGCACACTTTACACGAAATTAAATATTTCAAAAAATTGAGAAGTGTAGAATTTAAAAAATCTAATTACCATGTGAAATGCAACTGGATTAATTAAAATTATTGTTAGGAAAATTTTATCGGCAATTCTTGTGATGAATATTTATTGTTTTTAAATAATCTACTCTCAAATGCCAGAGTAAAATAATCCTACATTGTGAAATGATTTATATTTGCATAATTACCATTTTTGCCTTTTTCAGTTAAGCTTAAATAATTCATTAATTGATTAATCATATTTTTTTCCTCGCCTTATTTTTGATTTGAAGAAGAAAAATTTTTAATCAAAGCAATTTTTATCAAATAAATTAATTTGCTTGTTTATTAATTTTAATTTAAAAACCAATTCAAAATTAAATTTTTAGCAACATTTTTACATTCCTTATCCTTATTTATAAATAGATTTCCAAAACTCTTATTCAAAAATAAAAAAAATTGTGCGAATAGAGTTAATTTGAAACAAAATTGGTTTCCAAAATCTTAAGTAGTAAGTAGTTTTAGTTAAATACTGGCTGATATACCCTGTGTTGCTCGGAATAAAAATACTTTCTCGTCTAATATTTTTAATGTAAAATATACTTTTATATAAAATATTATAATACATAAAATCCTTTTTATCGTCTGAAATGTTTTTTAATTAAAAATGAGAATAACAATTTAACCAAGCGATTTTTAAAAACCGTTGAAAATTAATTTCTCCATAAGAAATATATTTTTTAGCCTTTTAGGTTCATCAGCAGAAGAGCTTGAACTCCGTATGAGCAGTAGAAACATAGTTTTTAATAATAATAATAATAAATCAACTATTTAATAAATTGTCATGAAACCTTAACTAAAACCTTCCTTACGCTTCTCAGTATTTGCAGAAATTCTATTGAGTAGTTTGGCTTTCTTTAGCGTACAAAAAAATTGGCATTTCACTTTTATTTATATCGATGTACTAAAAAAATCTTGGGAGCCGCCATGTCATTTTCTTGCACAATACTACACATGCGCAGTGGAAGCATAGTTTTAAATTAAGAACAAATTAAATATTTAATTAATTGTGACGAAACTTTCACTAAAACCTTCCTTATACTTCATAGTATTTGTGAAAAAATTTTGAAGGAAATCTATTTGGTAGTTTTTATTCCTATACCGTACAAAAAAATTGGCGCTTTTGTTTTGTTTATATAAATTAAATAAACTTCAGAATTCGTTTAAAACCAACATGAAAAACGTTGCCAAAATATTTATAAAAATAAAGCAGAAACACTAAAAAATAAAGTTAAGAGTAATTCAAAATCTCACTGTTGCTTGGCAACAGAACTGCCGGTTAAAGACGATAATTGATATTTTTACAAATTATGTTCTAAAATTAATTTTGAAAAATCAAGAAAAAATAAAGGTATAATTGCACAGAAATGAAATTGGTATAACTCGAAAGGTAAAATTTTGAATTTTAAGATGGTATAAAAATATCTCTTATGAATAATTTGCTGCGAAGTTACTGCAGAAAAGTGAAAACATTTCAGTTAATTTCTAATTAATTGAATATTTAATTAACTTTTCGCTTTGAAAAGTTGACAATAATCTTTCTCTTATCTTCGTTTGGTTGAAATTAGCCCAGTTGTTTTGTAGGCATTGCCCATTGTGGATATGTATGTATGCAAAACATTACATATATGTCCACAATGGCTCTTATTTACGTATATTAAGATTCTTAAAGTTTAGTTAGAAAATTATTCTGTGGCTTATATTCTTCGTTTCAATTTAATTTAGTTTTCTTTCCGCGGTTATTCTTTCTGATAACTATTGCCGTGATTGTCTCCAGTAAAGAAACTTGCAATTTCAAATCAAAGAATCAAATCTTTTTATGAAAGTGGGAAGCTGAAAGGTAGGATAGAAAAATTACAGAGTCGCTTACTAACATATTGAGTAGTAAGGTATGTGGTAAAATTTGACATCGATATTTTGACGGAACTTCGTGTCTTAGACTTCCCTGAATCCGAAAAAACAAACTTTTTTGGAATTATATCAGTCTGTCAGAGACTACAATAATTATAAAGCGCATCAAGTTAGACGGATGAAATTTTGCATGTAATCTGTACACCTGAATTGTAGATTTTTAAAATCAACTTTTGGAAAAATCTGTTGAAGGCCAGACTGTCTGTCTGTCCGTTCGCGTGCGTGTAACTCAAAAATACAATGAGCTAGTACAGAGGTTCCCAACCTTTATTCCCTCGCGTACCCCTTGACGAATCTTCATATTTTCTCGTATCCCTACTGTCATATTCTTCCCCCACCAACCCTACGTTTATGCAAAGAAGCTTTATCAATAATGTTAAGGGCTTATGTTAGCTTAAGTGTCAAATGACTCGAATTAATAACATTTGCAGGACTTAGTTTTTATTTTACATATTATTGCATTTTTACAAGAGTTCAACGTCAAAGCAAATGAAATCGGCATTGTAATAATTTCGCATTGACTTATAAGGATGGCTAAAAATTACACTCTATAAACTTTTCAAGTGGTATAAATATTACACAGCAAGTATTAACTTGGGGAAACAAAATTCTGTAACTTTCTTAATTCCTTATGTTTCTTGTTTCCGCCATTACCAACTGTGATTTCGCGTACCCGTACCACAGATTGGGAACCTCTGAGCTAGATGAATGGAATTTAATATGTGACCTGGACAAAAAAACTACAGATGTATATCAAATTTTGGTATAAAGATTTCAAAAGGTACACTGACAGTATGTCTACCTGTGTGCATGAGTGCACGATAACTCAAAACCAAATGAGTTACTTGCGTAAAAACTGGCATGTAGTCTTTACACCAAAATTGCAGACTCGTACCATATTTTGGCACATATAAATCAATGGGAGGGGATATTGGCCCCAAATGCATACTCCTCATTATATGACAAAATCTATTCTCCTCACGATATCTCTTCTCCTTACTATATGACAAAACTAAAACCAAAACTCGCAATTTTGTAAAATTACGCGAGGAAATCGCGGGAAGAATCCTCTCGCTTATTTCAGTTCGATAAAAAGGGGTCCCCATATTTACGAACGTTTTCATTCTTCATTAATAGGTAGTAATGATTTTTATTCTTTTCTGGAGATAAAGCAATTTAATTTTTGATGATATATTCTCAATATAGTTCTCGAGTTAAAAACTTCGTTCGGAGAATTAATTGATGGTGCGGAATATCATCCCACGTCTTATAGGAACATTAACTAATTCACATTCTAATTTTCAGACAAATCTAATTAGACTTACAACATTTACTTTAATTGCCAATACACCCTCAACATGATGTCCATTACTGTGTATCATTCTTGAAAATCGTCACTTTAACAATGCGATGAATGTATTTCATCAAAGTAATGATCTTTATTGGACGATGCCATTACGACTAATTTGCGTAGGTATTGTATTCCCTTAAACAAGTGTCGTTTGTCGTAAGCGTGTAAGCAGCCGGAATAGGCGGTTCATACGATCAAAGCTCTCATTCGAAAGTAGGTGACAATAATAGGCAAGATTAGAGGATAGCGATCCTCTTTAATGGCACGAATCCTAGATGCATTCATTATGTAACCAACTCGCTTTCCGAGACGTGAATCTTCGAACGCCAAGCTTCGGGCGATGCGTTCCAAAACTGGCTGAGCGAAATTAAAATTAAATCAAAGGTCAAGTTCATTGCAATTTCGAGGGGAAACATGTTATTCTGCTTTCCTTTTTATGAACATTTTTATATTTATCGTTTGGGCGATTTCGGTGGAATCGTGTATGAAATTTCAATATTCAGGTTTTTTTATTTATTGTCTGCATGTTTTCGGTAGATTAAGGACTAAAATTAGAATTTTGAAAAATAAGGGCAACTGCATTGTTTTCTGTGGCGATAGTATCTACGACGGTTTTCTGTATTATTATTTTTTTCCCTTTTTTGTTCTTCGGATTGCTTACGTCTGACCATTCGGTCAAAATGACGTAATCATGTTTCCTTTCGATATTTGATTTATTGTTTTTGTAAGATATTTTTCTTTTTTACTTGTGATCGGCTGAAAGAAGCATTGTCTGATAAGTACCTATTGAATAGGTATTCATTGAACTAATAGGCTGAAAATGGAACACCGAAGTAACACAATTTATCAAACTGATTGATTGAAAATTTTATTGTGTGTCAATCTATTGAACATTGTCTAACGGAACATCTATGAAGCGTTCAAGTTTCATCAGAAGTGCTTCCTTATTTAAGTGCATTAATGCAATTCAGGCAAATGCCACTTCTTCAAATTTATGAAATCTTTTTAACGAAAATTTAACCTGGATTAGATGAAAATTACCATATCAATAGCGAATTTGAAAGCGTTATTTTCATGTTATAGACTTTACGATCCAGTTCTAAATGCAAAATAGGCTCCATTATCTACAAATTTGTGTCATAAATTGTAAAAGTTTGATTATGAATCAAGATGGCTAAATTTCTGTGGTAAAAAATGTAACAAGAGATCATGATCTATGCCTAATTTTCTAATTACAGCTAAATATATATCTAAATAAAATTGCCAGTAAATTTTCTCGTTCAAAAATAACAAGCAAAGCAAATAGTATTTAAAGTTTCATATTTTAAAAATGAAACCGTAATAGTTAATAAATATAGTGAAAATCCAATATTTCATTGAATTGAGTGTTCTTCAGGAAATATTTGTCCAAACAAAATCTGAAAATCGAATAAAAGAAGTTCTTATATTCACATCAAATGAGCGGAAGATGTAAAATAGAATATGAAATATTGAATACAAAAAAGTGGAACAAGCGTTTATTTTCTTAAATATTGATCTTAGACATAGACTTCCAAATAAAAAGTTTCATCAAATAAGGTAAGAATTTATTTGAAAATATTTTATCTTCCATGGCGATTGATAAAAAAAGATTAAAAAAATTAAATTTTTATAAGGTCACCACAGTGCAAAAACGTCAATTAGTAAAATGTTTCTCTTACATTCATCTATTCACATACAAAGTTTCACACATCTATCTGAAATCTTACAGAGATGTAAGAAGACAAATTTATTGACTTAGACCACTTTTCCATACCTCTTACTGCTGCTTGATCCAGTCTTTCGCTGTACATTTCAGGGATAATATACATATTTCAATAAGTTATTATAAGGCCGGAATCAGGAAAAAACAATGTATTTGTTAACTCTTGTTAAATCTTAAAAAAATAGTCAAATACTACAATAATTGAAGCATTTACAAAAATAGTTCATCTTTTTAACTTTCGAAAAATATACAAAGCAGTGACTGCTCATCTGCTCAGAAACGAGCAGTGCTATAGAAATATTACTAGAATACAACTGAAATACGTACAATTTTTCAAAAATAGCTTTATCTTAAATAGCCCCAAACTTATAGTTATAATTGATTAAACTTATAGTTAATCTTGATTGTATTTTAGAAAATTACCGTCATATCTTTTCCTCAGTGATAGACTTCTAATAACTAAAAATGAACATGTTCGGTCAACATGAAAGTGAATCCGAAATCCGAAAACAGCCAATGAAAGAGAAAAACAAATCAAGACTGCGAAGGAGAACCTTGGGTGAAATTGAGGCAAAAAAGGGCATTACTTGGGCTGCTGCCAAATAGGAACATCCGAAAATCCAGTTCTGGCTAAGTTCAAAGACAGAAAGGATAGCTATTCGCCTTCGCCCATTATATCGTTTTGTGAATTGAGCATATTTTGATGCTTTCCAAAACTGTTTGGTGTGCAGCCCCATCCTATGTCCGTCTTACTTTTTCATTCATTTTCTGTCTTCCTTCCTTGTTATTATCTTTTTTCGTTGATAATCGAAATCTCTGAGTGGAGAAGTAAGCAAATAAGGAAAAAAAAAAGAAATACAAAATAATTTTAGTGAATTCTGCAACTCTGAAGCCCTACAGGACGAGTAGCCATTGCCTTTATGTAAAGCTTAACAATAAGCATAAAGCTGAGAGCAAATAATTTAATATTCTTGTTTGATATTAGGTTATTTTCCTGTTATGCCTTAGATTTTCATTTTCTCAATCTGTCTTTCCATTCTTTATCAAGTCGATAATTGAAACTATCTGCCGATGAAACTGATTAACAATAAACCACATTGTCAATTTTTTCAATGCATGATGATTGGATGATGTACTATTAGACAAATATTCGCATTTTGCAGTTTTTCTATGCTGAATAAATTTGTATTTCTGCAATAAACATCTCCATGTGAATTTGTGAGATGCCCCTTTAAATATAAAGATGAATATATATCTGCAAATTTTGAAGATACAATCGTAAAACTTAATTTGTAAGAGTATAATAGGAACATTTTACTCATTGACACTTTTACTATAAGAGGAACGCATAAAAATTTAATTTTCTTAACTTTTTATTTTCATCTTCTGCAGAAGCCAAATTGCTTTGACACAAATTCCTACTTATTTGATGAAACTTTGTTACTGGAAGTATATGACTAGATGCATTATTTAAAGAAATAAATGCTTGTTCCACTTTTTTGGGACACTCTGTATACACTGCTGTGCAAAAATTAAAGACCGTTTCGAAAAATGCGAGAAATTTACAATTTATACTAATACTAAGATTCGAAATCAGTTGTGGAGAATCGTGCAACATACAATCGAGTATCATACACATTTTACTCGGGAGATTAAGTGTGTTCACATACACACGGGCGAAGAAAGAAGAACAAGAAAGCAGAAAATTCTAATGCAAAATTTGATACAGATGAACAATTTTAATGTAAATAACACATGCCAAATTTCATCCGTTTGTATTGTTTCGTTTCTTAATTATAACGCTCGCATAGACACAGAAAGATGATCCTTCCATGGTAGCATTTGTTCCAAAATTTTATATGAGTTCTACAGTTTTGGTGATCAGACACCAAATGTTATCCATTTAGCTCTTAGCGTTTTTAGATTGCGCTCCCTGACAGACAAACAGACGGATGGACACACAGAGGTTGTTTTAAAATGTTTTTTTTAGAGTAGAGAAGGCGTGAAGCACAGAGGTTTATCAAAATCTGGAGGTCGGGGCGGATTTACACATTTTTACTCCCTAAGTCAAAGTGCATATTACTGCGCCCGCTCCCACCCTCAAAAAATTCTTTAAGGCGTGGTTTACACTGAGCGTGTGAGAGAGAAACAGAAAATGCATTTTGCATGTAACTGAGCAAGATAACAAAAACTGTAGAGATGAGTAGCTTAAACCCATTGCTCAAATTATTATTTAATGCATATGGATATAAATTTCAAAAGTAAGATCTTTATATATTTTTGAAAATAGTACTAAAATTTTTTTAAATTGTTTTTTTACTTTGGTTTTGTTTCTTCTGTATATACGCCTCACCCCCTCTGATTTGTGCCCTAGGCCATAGCCTAGGTTGTTCTATGGGAAATCTGGCCCTGCCTGAAGTCAAATGTTTTGATGATTATAATAATTTCCCCTTGCACACTTTGCCAACGAGAAAGTGGAAAGGGAACAAAACGAGTAAAAATACCTGAACAAGTGCGAATTTCTTAAATAAATAGCATCGATTCCTTTTCCGAAATCTTTTTTAAAAATTTAATAATGTGAAGCACTCATTAAGGAATCGTAAGCAGTTTTTTCAATCATATGTTTAAATGCTCCTTCGAAAAATTGTCTGAACAAGTGTGAATTTCTCTAATAAATCGCATCAATTCCTTTTCCGAAATCTTTTTTAAAAATTTAATAATGTAAAGCACTCATTAAGGAATCTTAAGCAGTTTTGTCTATCATATGCTTATATGCTCCTTCGAAAATTTAAAATGATCAGGGAACTGGATTTTTTTTCAAATTTCGAGCAAAGTCATCTTTAATGAGAAAAAATATCTTTTTGAAATATTATCCTCCATATTGATTGAAAAGTTGCCTAACGTTGGTGCAATTAAAATAAACATTTTAATATGCAATATCAGTTTTGAAATTAATAAATCAGCTGTCAAAGAAGATTAAGTATTAAATTATTTTATCTTAAAAATAGGCTTGGTTTTTGCAATTTTCGATTTGATAATCTTTTAGTGTAACTAATTCATTTAAAGTGCTTTAAGAAAAATTTAATTTTAACTGTAAAAAATTGTTGGATTTTTATTTCATTGATGCTGTATATTTTTAAAGTAAAATCGCTGTTTTACGAGAAATGAGTTTTAATATAACAAAGCGAACTAATCGTTTTCTGACAAATTAAAATTAAATAATTTTAATTAATCTAACAGATTTAATAAATTAAAATATATTCTAAGATATAAATAATTCACTTATTTCTTAGAAGATAAATATGGAGAAAATGTATAAATAAAATTTATCAAGAATAAAAATATTTTTATATACTTCATATCATTATTAGTAGAGAAATTTTATGAACTTTCATTTTGATCTTTCAGACTTAATATTTTCAATGTTCCGGATTTTTCTTATTGCTACAAACAAACGCCGCGGTTGCCTAGTGGTAAGGCCTCGATCTCGACCTCTGGGCCGGAGGGTCCCAGGCTCGAAACCCGATTCCACTGAAGATCCACCGTGTATGGGGCCTGCTGCACTGTAAATCGTACGTAGTGGCCAAACGTTCTCCCGTTGGTGTGGCGCCAAGAGGGGGGTGCCAGCTCAGGTGTCGTCCTCGTCATCTGACCGCGGTTCAAAATCACGAGTTCCGTCCCTAAATAGCCTTCGTGTTGCTTCAAAACGGTACGTTAATATAACCTAATCTATTGCTACAGATTTTTTTTCATCTCACTGTTGCGATATGAATTTTACAAAAATCACTTCTAGCAATTTGTACAACAAACGCAATTCTTTAGTCTTTCGTTAAAAATATAATATTAAAATTATTTTTTAATATGAGTAAACTTGTCCGTGTTATTGCCCCAAACTCCGAGAAAAGAAATAAAGCTTTGTAAAAACACAAGAAGGCGATGAAATAACAATACTAGTGTGTGTATCAAACTCTAAACAAACAAGGCCATCGTTTGATTGCACCGTCACAATAGAAGGACCTTTAACATCTGCTGAGAGGATTGGCTGACCCGGGGTCAAAGAGACATTCTGTGGGAATCGAAGAGGGTTTGTAGGTTGCGCGAACTATCATTTGGAGTTCCCCCGAGAACAGGATTTACGGGATGAGCAAAGAAATTCTATTTTCGGAATATTCCGAATATGTGCAGGTCAACGGAACGATCATGAATCATTCTTGGTTGTTTTCTAATGCTTTCGGTGGTCATCGCGTCTAAGCAGATGGATAATTCCTGTGCGGATTTATGGAAATTTTGCTGGATCACCGGGTTTCGAAACGTCTATTAAAAATTCACTAACTGTTGCGCATGAAAGAATAATCTTGTGGTCATTCGAGCGGGGAGAAGAAAGTCATGACATCTGTGTAAGAGAAGTTCTGTAGAATCTGCCAGTATCTTGTCTTATAGAAAGTTTTAAAACAAAAAGTTTCCTTTTAGAACTTGACTTCAGAGTAACGTCACCATTCGGATTTTACAGCCTCGAACACAAATATGGAGTGGGTGTCTCCACAGTGAATAAAAGAGTGCAAAAAAATAAAGCTAATTTTTAACATAAGAAAAAACATAAGCAACATTTACTTTTATCTGAATACAAATGACATATTAATCTACACTCATAAAAGGAAGTGTCTGTGTGCGTGTGTGCGGTGTCCAGTCGAATCTGTCGGACTTACAGACATGGAATTTGGCACGCAGGTAGTCTTAATGGTGATTCAATGCACCTCGAAGCCGGAATTTTAAAATTTAATGTAGGAAAATTTCTGTTTAATATTTTGTGTTGTTTTTTTGTTGTTGACGTCATGATAGGATCCCTTTTTATTTCTGTATTTTGTTTTTGTTTTATTCGCGTAACATCTTAGAATTTACTCTGTAAGAACAGATTCTAAAATATTTTTTTCTTTCCATGTGACTCATCCATGGGAAGAATTGATACGTTTTAAAGTTTTGTTGGGACGTTACTTCATATTTTAGACGTTAGAGAGATTATTTATAAGCCAACAATAGCGGCGATAGTGAATTATAAGTTATAAAGTTAAAATTTATAAACAACCAAAAGTACCGAGGAATATAGAGATAGACAACAAAATATAAAAGTTTAGCTACAAAATTAGATAGCTTTTCCGGACAGTGATTTTTTACAATTTTTAGTTTAAGATAGCCCCCCCCCCAACTCGCCACCACTGGAAGCCAATGGAGAATGGACTGTTATTTAAAAAAGATTGAACTGTCGTCTGCAAACTGCTTTATAAAGACGTGCTTTATGACTGATTTAATATTTAATATCTTTCTCTTACGTAAATATAGTCAGATTTTTCCAAAAAAACTTTAGAATTAAAACGAAAAATTTCAGCATCCAACATTCTAATTTTATCATTTTCAAACTTTTCAAGGTAATGAATAGAACGTTTCTTCCTAATTTAAAACAAGAATGGCCGAAACAGCTTTTTCTATTACTTTACAATTAATTGTTTTCCTGTTGAGTGCGAATATTTTCTTCGCAGATCCGCGGTAGAACCCGGGGGTGGGGTGGGGGGATATTCCTTCTTCCCTGAACTATTTTTGGCTTAGCGTGTCACACATCTTTCCAACCTTACGAATTGACTGCTTTACTAGTATGGCTGAAAATAATTTTCTTTTCTGAATCCAGTTATCACACGTAACGAACGCCACGCGAGTCCAGCTAATATTAACATGAACAAAATAAATGCATTGTGTTTTATTATTATTCGCTATTTTCAAAATCTCTCGGAGGGTCACAGTCACAAATTCGAATTTTTGCTCATCGGCTAACAGAAAGGCATTGCAAAATGGGAAGCATACTTACTGTTAAATACTTTGCAGAATCGGAATTATGTGATCTAAAGAATATGTTGATACGCAGATTAAATTATTGCTATTTACTATAGTTCATATTCTTGTAAAAACAAAAGCGCTAATCATGTTCGCTGGAAATATGATTTAAATTGAATCTTGCATCATTGCTCTTTTAACAACGTAATTTTAAACTTTAGATTGTGGTAGGTATTTAACCCATGTTCTATTAGTGACCTTGGACCTCTTCTGTTCATTGTCTACATAAATGTTCCTACTGGAGTCAAATAAACTGACCATGTCATGTAACTTCTAATTCCATGTTCTCGGCATTATCTTCACTTTCTTATTCCTCTTGTAAAATATGCATTTGATTTCAACATTAAAATGACGCTGCACATTTTATCACCAGGACGTGGCACATTTTATCACCAGCGACATGTTAGCTGGATTAAAATATGCTGAGAAAAGAATGAAAACATAACCATTCAGTTTAATAGATATATTTCTTAATGTAAGTAAAGGAATATCTCGGAGAGCTTGTTTTACAGATTTCACAAAAATCTTGATGAAATAAAATATGAAAGCAAAATGCATAAGGATCCTATCTCAGATTATAACAATGAAAGAGAAATAGGCATTTAAATATTTTTTAAACAATGAAAACGGTTTGAGTTGCGTTGCAACAATGAAAAGTATTGTTGTAAATTATGCCAAAAAATATCTTTAAAAATTTATTAAAATTAGAGAAAAATTATACGTCAATATTATCAATCATAAAATTATACGTCAATTCATATCATTGAAGAGGCAATTTTTTGCGCTTTTGGATAGTGTAAAAATAATTTTTGTGCTGTAATTTTTTCGAAAGTTATTAAGAAAAAACGCAAAAATTTCCTTTAATTTTTAATTAATTAAAATTCTAATTAAAATTTCCAAAAAAGGGCTCCGAGATGCACATTCTCACCCTTCGAAGTATGTTTGTGCCAAATTTCGTAGTCCCGCGGTCTGCCCTGTAGAGGACCAACACACACAGAGACACTCACACACACATTCTTCTTTATTAATAGTAGAGATTTATTGATGTTTGTTCGCGTTCCAGGTTTCTTTTGAAAAGAAACTGAAATATTTTAAAATTAAACTGTTTTAGCTGTAATTACCTTCATATATAATCATAAAAGGGATTAATACCAGACTTTAAAACATTATTAGATTAAACATTTAGCCTTGATTTTGTCGGTTACAAAATGAATCGTATATTAAGTTAATATACATACGAAAACGAATTATTTAAAATAATTTTCTTGATTCACAAACTATTAATTAATGTAACATTTCAGATGGCTAGTATTTTTGTGAGCTCAAAATTGCTCATGTCTTCCTTCCCATATTGAGTGGTGCACGAAAATGTGTCAAATAAAATTCGAAAATAATGAATTCCAATCCATAAGAATATTGAACTTTCCTGAAAAAGAAAAAAATTGCAATAGGTTCTTATAAAGATATTCAAAAATATTTTATTACAAAACGATGTGCAAAAATACATGTTGGATTCAAAATTTCGATTTAAAATGTGTTATTCACCACCAAAAGCACATGATTTCCTGAGGAATTACAAGTAATTTTGGGAGTTTAAAATATTTTAGATTTATTTTTTATTTATCAAAGGAAACCTAATTTAAATGGACAATCCTACAAAAAAACTCCTCTGCGAATTAGACCGTCTGTTACGTCAAGGCTTTATTACGTCTTTCTGAACTGAATTTCAAACTTTTAAGAACGAACACACATACAAAATCCTCTAAATCTATTCCTAAGCTGATCTTTTTAGTAAATTATATATAAGTGCATTCTTGTCCTTTTTATTCTTGTTCCAGTAATTTTATTTATTTCAGTTAACATATTTAGATGATAAATAGTATTTAATCTTTGTCGTTCTCATTCCATTCATTTTTTAAATATTTAATCAGAATAATTCCAATTCAAATTTTTGATTAATAATAAGCCGATTATTTTTTAAAGACATTTTATGGAATTATTCCTCAAGACCTCAATAAATAATGCAAAATATATGCTTAATCATTCTTTATAAGTAAAAAGAAAATAAATTATACCGATGACAAAAATTTTAAAATTATGGAATAAATGGATGAGCATTCAGAGTTATGAAGAATTAAGTCTTCAAAAATATATGTGACAGTTTTGGTAGGGCAAGCGTGAAGATCGTGGTGATTTCTTTTTTGCAAAAAAAACCAATGATCTCTGGGATTTACATTCCGCGTTTATAGTCAACAAATATTTATGGTCATTTTTTATTTGAAAAAAGGATACCTCGTTTAAATCGACAATCGTTATTTGCCAAAAAATTATTTTTCGAATTAAAGCGCTATTCTTACATCTTTCTGAACTGAACTTTAAACTTCTAAGAACAAACCCAAAAAATAAACCAACAACGATAAATTTATTCATAATTTTTTTTCAAAAAATAAATCTGATCGTTTTAGTAAATTACATACGGATGCATTCTTATCCTTTTTATTCTTTTTTCATTAATGTTATTATTCCAGTCAAAATATTTAGTTAATAAATGGTTTTTATTCATTGTCGTTCTCATTCAATTCATTTTTTTCTGTTTAATCACCAGAGTTCCAGTAGAAATCTTCGATTAATAAGCTGATTACTTTTTTTAAGACGTCTTATTGAATAATTCCGCAAGAGTTTAATAAATAATGCAAAACATATGATGAATCACTAGCTTTTATTATTAAAAAGAAAATAAATGAATCCGATAACAAAAATTTTAAAATTATGATATAAGCGGATGAACATTTAGAGTGAAGACTTTCATCATGAAGAACTAAATCTTCGAAAATTAATGACGCTGCTTTGGAAGGGCAAACATGAAGATTTTTTTTGTCTTTTTGCAAAAAAATTATCAAATAATCTCTGTGAAATGTGTTCCGCGTTTGCATCCAGCGGATGTCCTGTATTTGTGGCTTCGTATCATGAAACAGGTCGCCTTTAGAAAGATTTGCATTGTTCTTCAAGTTACCAGCAAAACAAGGACGAAAACTGTTTTACATTTACTAGGGGTGAATGAAATGTTGCACCACTTTATTTAAATTCTTATAAAACAAAAAATAAAGTGGTGTAACGTTTCATCACGCCTATAATTGAATATTAAGCTATTATAACAGAAATATTATACGTTGATAAAGAAATGCAGAAATAAAGTACAAAAAGGAAAAAAATAATAGAACATTTTGTCTCTCTCTTGGCAGACTATTAATCTAAACATTTCGTTAAAGCATTAAATGATTTATTTTATTTTATTTCTTTCGTTCATAAACAAAACTTACGAATTTAAATTTTAGCGCTTTGAGCGTAATGGTAATACAGGCTCAAATGCAGTTTAGACAACATTTAAATTGCTCTTGAATCTCTCTTTGCAGGATAGAATCAAACTTTTTCGGAAAATTTCAAAGCAGTAAAGTACTGTTAGCACCACGAGAAAAACTGTAGACACCAGACATGCCTGTGGCGGTGGTTATGGAAACGAGATATTCCACTGCATTTTGGGGGTGAAGGAGTGGGCGTTATTTCATTTGGCGTAGATAGAATCGGTGGAAGTCTCATTTCTCTTTGTGCTTCGTTCGAAAACGAATTCCTCGCCTAACGGAAGTGCGCTTAGGTTGCCAAATGTTGAGGTTGATTTTATATCTGTACACCTCCTTTCTTCGACTCGTCTATTTGAGGTGTCATGAATCAAGTAGTAATCTATTGCAATATGTAGATCACAGCTTTAAAGATGTTTTAAATATAGCACATGAATAAAACATTTACTACCGACGTCTAGACAAAATCAGAGAGATTACCTATCTAAATATAGAGACGACCCCTTAAATATCTAAAAGCTAAAATGGCAAGTATCTCCCGATGTAACCGAACTTTGTACCCTGGATAATTTTTCCATGAGGAATTTACTTAGGTCATCAAAAAAGGGTAAAATTTTTTCAGTTAGTACAATTTTAAATACGTAGACAATCCTTAACGAAATTTTTAGGCACAAAATCTTTCAGCAGATGTTATTTTATTATACTTTTAGTTTCCGTATGCGATGAACGACGGCAGGATAATGTTGGGTGTTTCGTTTTTTTCTTTATATTTATATACGCTGTTGGTTAAAAAAATATATTACAATGTATCTAATAAACTTTTTTTATTTCATTGAGATCAGACAAAAAAGATCTTAAATCAATACGCAAATTTATATATAAATTTATATATCTGTTTTATAGATACATAAAATTGCTATAATGATTTTATAATCTTTTTTAAAATAGAAAGAAAAAAATCTTATCATTCGTTAAAAGTCACTGTCTGTCAAAGTCATCCAGAATGACATTCCAACGTCTTAATAGTAGTAAGAAGTAAACAAACGGTGACATTCCTGTGTTTTATTATTTGCAGCGTTGCACGAGAAATTGCAATATATGAAATCTGAATTTTTAGAGAGTTACACAGGAGTCAAATGTATTTTATTAAATTATTTGGGAAATACTTCTTGAAATAATGTAACACATTTTATACGTATTAAAAAGATATGCTCACGGATTACTTTAAAGGAACTTAAGAGTTAAAAATTTCTTCCTATATCTTTAGAGTGGAGTGCACGGGACTTTTTCAAAAATAGGTACAATAAAAAATTCTCCCTTCGATGAAGATTTTATACTCATTTTGAGGTATTATCATAGCACAATAATTTTACCGGAACGTTCGTCGTGGAATACTTGAATGAAAGTATTTGGAATATAGAGAATTTTATCCTAATTTATCACTGTTTGTATTTACATACATATAAATGTGGCAGTGCGTAAAAGTTTGAAACACCTTCATTTTGATTTTTATTAATTAACTCTTCTGTTTTGTGGATATATTTTCATTTGCATCTTATAGAATAACTGGAGTTGTTTAGCTAAACCATAATTGGAATTGCTAAGTCATTTTTAGGAACGCCTTTTAAATGAACGTTTAATTACAGGATGAGGTGTACATCTGGAAATAATGAATCAGAATTCAGCCTATTGGGCTGCTGAAAATGCTTAAAAATAAGTTTCATAGAACTTGGGGATGGTTTTCATACGTTCTTGAAACTGAAGTTTTTTTTTACAATATGCGACTAAAAAAAGTTTTTTTTTTCGTCTGAGAGCTGAACTCCATTGGTTTCAGGAATTTAGAAAATTATTCGAGCTAAAAGAACTCCTTTAAGTAAATAATATTTTAAAAACCATGGAAATTTTTTAAAGATGAGCTTCAAAATTTCTTCAGTACGGACGTGGAGATTTCATTTGTTGATAAAAATCTTTAAAGTACATTTTTAGACCTCGCAACTAGGCCATTCTTCTTACTTTTCCGACTTTTTAGTTACTTCGTACAGTTCCTATTTGATGAATAGCAGATTCTCCGACGCTTGTTTTCTCCAACAATGCGCAATTTATTTCGTCTCTAGGCCACGCTGGTTAGGCGTTCGTCGCTCCTGTTAAATCATACGGATGGGCCGTTGCCTTGTCAGGAACGAGAGTAAATTATCTCTCATCGTGAATGAAGCGTACAAAAGAATAAAAAAGGAAGTTTTTCTTCAGAGAAACACTCGGTTTCTAGAAACTGGTTGGTTTTTTAAAAAAATGATGCCTCTTAATCTCTTTTACCGATATTATTAACTGTCTGCGAATCCACTTACATAAATTGACTAGACATCCCGGATTATTTCGGACAGTTCCAAAATTTCACTCTTTGTCCGGCTTTGAATCAAATGTTGCGGATTGCTCCGAATTTCACTTATTAGCTAACCATTCATATAAAAAGGGTTTAATTTTTGAAGAAGAAAATTAGTTTTATATAAAAATAAAGTAGATGTGAATCTTTTTTCCAAACTTTTTATTTATCTTTAAAGTGACCTGACTTCTCAGATTAGGCATGACAGCCCGATTTTCGCCTCTGAGTTCGGAATTGAAAGAGTGCCCTCAATTTCAATCAAAACCCCCGATTCTCTCGTTTTTGACTCATTAGTAAATAGTTCACATTTGAAAAAATGTTTTGCTTGATTTAATCTTTAAAAAATTTAGCTTTTGAAGAATTGTTCTTCTCAACTTTTAATATACATACAATAGAGTCAAAGTAATAAATAACCTGTGTGAAATAATCAGCCAGAAAGAAAAATAATAAAAGTATTAGGAAAATATACTATTTATGCCTCTTTATCTCTTCCTGCTTTATAATTTTTTAAAAAATTTTTCATTCATTAACTCACTTTGAATTATCTTATTCATTTATATATTTTTTTCCAATATCCCCTACCATTCTGCCTATCCTGCGTGCCGGATAAATCCCTCTTTAAAAAAAAATCCCCGTCGGCAAGCCGGAAGGGAAAGGTAGATCCCTTATTCTGGAGATATAAGGAAAAGGATATTTTGTCCTCTATTTTCATTAGGATTAGAGCTACAAGAATGAAAGAGGGGGGAAGTGGATACAAATGATGAGAGTTTTCCAACAAGTTGTAATATACATGGGTTAAAAGGCCCCTCCCCCCCCCGGGGGGGGATTGGAAAATCATTTTTCTGCTCATACCCTCTAAGCAATTGTAGCTATCAAAAAACTTTTAGTACTAAGGTCGCTCGTTATGATAAGGCAATAATTCGCCTAATTTGAATTTTCTTTCTATCTTCAATCGTAAAAATAGCGATATTTTTTAGTAGAGATTCGTAGAAGACCGATATTTTTTAGATAATATTTTTCATAGATACAATTAAATAAAAACATAAAAAGGTATCATAATAAGGATAAGGACGGTTTTGTCACTTTTATGTTAAATTTTTAACGCTTCTTTCATTAGATCACAATGCTTTTTTCTCCATTATAATAAAATTATGAAAAATAGTTTTCTCGCAATTGTTACTTTTATAACTGAGATAGTAAACAAATTTTGATGTATATCCGTAATAATTAACTTAAGGTATCCGACTGTGTTTGAAGACATTTTTTTGAAAAATAACTTATATATATATATTAATGTTATTTTTCAACTGCATATGTTTTATAACTATGAAAATATTGTAAAATTAGGCTTTCAAAATAATATTTTTTTTAAAAAACTGAGAAATTTGAAGAAAAATGGCTAAAATATTTGCCTTACGCTGACAGCCATAGACAAATTCATATTCTAAATATACTTAAATCCTTGTAGGAGTACATTTTTATGACAGTTATCTGTGTTATGCTTTAAAATATTTCTTGTACTTCAAAATAGATTTGAAATATAGCTGAACATAGTTACTAAACTTGTAATTTTTCATAAAAAATGCTTTTCGTTTATATTTAAGTACTTAAAAATGATACTTTATTTTAAAATTGAGCTTAGTTTTTAGAGGAAAACATCAAGCATATTACAGAAAACAATCTCAGAAAATTTCATATCAATAGTTGAGTAACTTTTTGAGAAATAATTGTTACGGTAGACAGTTTTCCTCAAAAATATCATTTCTCAGAAAACACATTTAAATTTTTCATGCAATATAAAATAATGCTTACAGTTCGGTAATAAAACAGGTGTAACTCTATTTGTAATTTACGTATAGTTAAAAGTGACACAGTTTTAGAAAGCTGATTAAACAGGCTACAAAATTAAGTCATAACAAGTGTTTTGATAATTTCATCAAAAACGACGATTTTAAACCAGTCAGATACTTTAAGCAGACTTTGGAATTTACTATAGAAAGAAATGAAAATTGAGACTAGTAGAAAAGAAAAAAAAATCGAGAAAATTTTATTTTCAGTCCAGATGTATTTAGACTTTAGGCAAGGCAATCGTTTACTCCTGTAATAACTTCATTTTCAATTTTTTAGCAATTTCTGTAAAATTCAATGCAGTTAACTTTTAATCAAATGATAACGTTACGACATTGTATAAATAACTCAATGGTGTAGCGAAGTAAAATATGTGATATAGAATAAAGGAATTTTTAAAACTTGGTTTGATTGTAATGGTTTTAATATCGTATGCATTAAGAAAATTAAGAATGCATTTCAAAATATCATCTTATTGGAACCATTCTTAAAAATTTTGCTTCTGAAAAGCTTACATTCAAATAAATTCTACATACAGGTAAAAAAAAACTCCGATTTTTTTTTATTAAATATATCCATTTAAACTTTCAAAAAAATTAATGTAGAATGTCACTCTTAGTATCTTTGCTCCACACTCGGAGAAGATATTTTTCCTTATCTTTTGAAAAACTATTCAAGGACAATTTTTTTAAATCCTTCCACATTGTTTTAAAAGTCTGAATTTTTTCCTACTTAAAAATATTCAAAATACTGAGTAAATGAATTTTAAAAAAATGCACGAGCAAACAGCTTGGTGAGAAAATGGATCTTTTCCGTTTGATAACTGCTTCTCAAACAAAATCTTTTGAACTATATGATACATGCTCAAATCATTCACATGTTTCCGGAGGAAGAAAAGAGGTAAATATTGCACAGAGTTGAAGATATTGTAACAAAACCTATTTCTACGAATAACACGAATATTTGTTCTCCTGGTGATCAATCTTTTCGACTGTTTTTTCTTAATTGTACTGAATAAGAAAAAGCGTCTCGGTAATTAGGTAAGCTGTCAACAAGAGATTAGCGAATTAGGAGTAGCTGTACTGAACCGTTTTCTTTAAGATTTGTTGCTAAAGTTTGTTCATCAGTGTTTCATTTCTCTTCTTTCAAGTCCATGCATTGTGTCTAACGAGTTTTTTTTTGCACAGAAGATCCATTCTCTTTGTGCAAACTGTTTCTTAATTCTTTACACTCTATTTCTTAGGGACACTCTTTGTGACACAGTTTCATAGCAATGTCAACAAAACGAAATACATTGACGAAGTACAAGTAATTAATCAATGAGGCATTAAATGGCTTCAAAAGTTTTCTTCAGTTTCTAAACGAAGGATATTATTTTAAAATATTATAATTTTTTTGCCCTATTTTTGGGAAATTTTAAAAGTGCTACCAGGATTAATCATAATTCGTTTCTGCATAAAGTGAAAAGTATTAATATTTCATGATAAATTGCACCATAAAAAATTGCATATGCTTTCTAAATAAATTTTGGGCTGATGGCAGAGTCTTGGCTTCATGATTGGATAATCACACATTTGAGTGCTGTTTCAACCTATGATGTACCAGGTATAAAAACATGATGCCCATGAGTTTTGGTTGCGGGGAAAATATTTTTAACTGGTGTAGTATGAAAATTTGTGTGGTCTTAGAACTTCGGTAATATTCCCAACATTAACACTTGAAAGAGAATTAGGAAATTCCTACGTAATTCCTCATAGCATATTTTAAACTTGAAACCCTAATAAAAAATTTTAGTAGTTTGTCTATATATTGTAGTATCTGAGAGAAATTAATTAATTCATAGAGTTTTTTTTGCTTAATTAGTGTTCTATAATTACAGATGGTTGTTGACGGGTTCTGTCTTGATTTGAAGATTTTAAAGTTTTTTTATATGAAAAGGATGTTTATTTGATGATAGTATGAAATTATATTTCTTAGTTGAATCTTATTTGAAATTTGAGTTACTAGTTAGTGTATAATTACTAAGAAAGATGCGCGTACATTTTCATTCTTTCTCCTTTGGACAAACGCAATAGATAGAAAGGGAAATGTTCCTGTAAGAATCCTTTTTAGCTTCAACAAAAAAACAATGTTTCATGATTTTGTAAAAGCCATAGTGTCAAAACAATTTTTATCTCAATATCTCTTCCAAATTTTCTACAATGGAGATTGATACGCCATAAACAGAGAATGGGCATAAACTAATAGGTCAGAAAGAGTGGTTTGTTATGTATAGTCGTTCTGCGAGACATGAGAGTACACATGATTATAAGATAGTGAAATAAACGAAATTTACTTTTCATAAATATTCGATGTGGCTGCGTTTCGTTATTCTGAAAAGTACCATCGGTAAGTCAGTTCTTGCCATATTTTTATTAGCATATCCACGGCGATAAAAACCAAGTGCCGGGCAAACAGTCTCACTTTTTTCGGCACATTTCAAGTTTTATCGAAGAAAATTTCATTGTACTTGCACATGGTTCAATACGCAGCGGAATGAGTTTCATATAAACATAGTCAGTATTTCGCCTTTTCTGAGTTTCTGTACGTTTTCATCGTAACGAGAACAGAGAAAGGATAATGAATAATTGCGAACTACATCTCATTCAAATGTGAATTTGAGAACCTAGGTCAATCCAACCGCAAACTTAGGATATAATACTATTAATCGGCCACTGAACTAGTACCTTGCTTTTAATGTTTCGCAAATTATTCAGTTATGAAATTCCCCAAATAATTTGTGCCCATCTTATACTATAAAAAGACATATTTTTTGATTTTCAGTTCCTTTCCACTGTATTTCTTCGGAAGGAAGTATTTATCTACCAAAAAGTCTTCATATTCCTTGTTTGCAACAGTATCAACAAACCTGTTTCTTCCCCCTCCGTTTTTTATGACCTTGTATCGAATGAGGAAAATATTTTGATCATTGCCCTGTATTTACGAAATTTGACACCAATATAACAGGTATGTTCATAAAATCTCACGAGAAATGTCGTATGTACTTTCACCCATTTCTTCAAACATCTCTCGATCTTTTTCTGTTCGACGCATTTTGTACCTAATTTTAAATTTGTACAACAACGCATTTTTAAATGGATCACTTAACTTTCTCAGATTAAACTCCTTCTTAAATCTTCTGATTAATGTATCTCGTGTAAAAATGTAATCTTAAAGCTCGCGTGCAAGCATATTTTCCGTACATAAAATGTTTCAAAATACTAATGATTAGAAACGAGATAAGTATTTTGACGAGGAATTGATTTTGTTTGAAGGTGGAAATTTTTGAGTGAGAATGTGTTTGCGAATATGAGGAAAATATTTTAAGACTTTCATTGTACATTTGGCAATTCTAATTCTGTCAATCTGAAATTTGTCTAAAAACGAGCTCAGGAAACAAACTATTCTTAAAAGACTTCTTAATACAAAGTTCTTAAAAGACTTCTCTCTAAGTCGACATGCATCATTTGTTCCTACAACAAAATCCTTTTTCCTTCAGTTTGAGATAAAAAAAATTCATTTAATAGCTAAACATTGTGTGTGTTTTAACTTGTCTTTAAAAAATACTTATACTTTGTCTCGTAATTTTTTTTCCACAATTTCGCTTGTTCTTTGAGGGTGGCCTAAATTTTACTGCACACAATGTGGCTTTTGTTCTCTTAGTAGTTCGAGTAAAAAAATATTTTTGTTTAGTTTTTATCCTTTACATGAACAATGAAAAAATGCTACTATTTTCAGTTTCGATTTTTTTTTATTCTGTTTAATAGTTTCAATACTTATTTTTGAAAGTCTAGAAGAACTTTCGGTTATCATATGCAAGTTTTCATTAATCCTCTTCCTAAAAAAGGCTTTTGGTTTGTAACTTCGAAGATACTTTTTTCAAATCTCATTTTATCTAATCTCATGGTAGCTTAAAAATGAATTTTTGTTCATCAATGATGTTAATCAAAGCCTTCTTGCTATAAAAAAATCTAGATGAATGTATGATAACTACTGAACGTCCTACAAAAGAATCTGTAGCAACTTTTAATGTTAGGGACTTCGTTGAAAACACTGGTGGAAAAATTTTCAATTTCAGAATAATCTGATTTTTTATATTCACTTGTCTTATCCCTCTACCCGGAACATCTCCTGAATACCCGTTTATATAACATGTATTTTTTCGGTCATATGAACCCATATTCCGTTCAGAGGGTTAAATCGAATAAACGTAAAATATCCAGGTTTATAAAATGCTAGTAATTATATTGAAGGTTACGTCCTCGTGTATTTCTGCTTTATGTGTAAAAATAATTTAAAAATACTTAAATATTTTTATGAAAAACAGTGAATTTTAATTTCAATATTCATTTTATACATTTTTAAAAATTTAAGGCAATAAAATGCTCTCCCGCTATAGAATTTTTCATCCCTTTAAACTTCTGTTGGTTTTTTTTTTCTATCGAAAATCAAAATAAGTCATTTCTATTGTATTGCAGTGAAGAACCTTATTTCCAAATTTTAAGTTTACATCTGAAGCGGTTTCTAAAATGTTCTAACGTTTTACATTCTGCGGTGATGGTGAACTTTTAATGTCGCTATACATTTGTTCTCTTTTCTTCTAAAGAATTACGCCCCAAAATAACCCCCATGTAGTTTGAAAACGCGACATCATTCTAACTAAAACTGTTCGAAGGAATATATTTGTCGAATTCCAAATTTTTAAATTTAACAGTTTTGGGCTCTTCTTTTTTTCTGCTTCATTCCTCTGGACATGAAATAGAAAACTAAAATAGACTCTGTGTTAAGAACTTAAAATGAAGAATTTTCATATCAAAGGCCAAATTTCTAGCACTCAAATGATTTTTGAGCTGCGCTCGCTACGTTGTTGGGGGGGGGGCAACCTTTCAGTATCGAAGTTAATCTTTATAGGTTCAAAGGAACATGTGTGCCATATTTTGCTCTAATGTACCAAGAAGTGTGGAAGTGTATAGCGTTCTAAGAAATGTACATAATTTGAATTTCTTACATATTGATTTGTCTTGCATATCCTACTAAATAATTCCAATGGGTGAGTGAGTCGGTGTGGGTTATAAATAAATAAACCCAGGGAAAATTTGAAATATAAAGTTACTAATGGAGGATAAACTTAAGAAACGGTTCACTGACAGATGAATGTCAGTCTTTCAATAAACAACATAAAAACTGCATTATTCATAACTCTAATTTCCAATCCATAAATAAGGTCATAAATGATTTAGTGTTCCTTAAAAAAACCTTATTATTTTGATATCCCATTTGCTGAATATTCTCTTTTATTCTGGCGTCTTAATCAGGCATTCGATTGACCGCGAACCCATCTCGTAGAATCACCAAGCCATTCTCACGACATTCTCCACGCTGCGTGACGTGGTCTCGTGCAGACACTGATCTCTGTAGCGTGATGTCTTCTGTCCCGTTAATGATGCACAGTAGTCGCACCCTTTCAATCCAATCACCCTTATCATGTCATTTCCCGATGTTTTGTTTTTCTCTTTTAAATGCTGTAGTGGAAGAAATCTTGTGAAGAATTCTTTGACAATCTTTCTTCTTTTGGAATCGGAGGTTGAACCATTTGAGAAAAAAAAAGAATTAAAGTTCTGTTACATGCAAGCGTTAGAGTATTTTCAGAAGAAATGCGATATTAGCATAATGCAACAACATATACTTAGCATCTGTTATTGAAGTCAATTGAATAACTCAAAAGGAGTTCTGAAAAATAGTTTGCAATTTAGAAGTCTAGGTACGATGCATTTCATGCTTTGCCGGCTTGTCATTTGGTATTGTATAGAATGCCTTGGAAACGTGTGAAATATTAATCATTTCATACTTTGTCTAAAAATACCTAGGCATTCTGAAGAATGCCAGATTTCAAACTTTGCAGTTAACATAATTGATAGCATTGATCGAAATTGGTCACATTTTACACACAATTGAGACAATTCATGTGACGTCACAGCCACATAACAAATATAACTGCACATGTCCTCTAGCATCTAATTTTTCACTGTTCTGCAACTTCAAAGTCATTTTCCCTTCTGCAAAGTGCGCAATGGATTCTAAAATAAAATTTCTGCGGCGTATTTGATGTGCATCACATGAGCGTGAATTGACTACATTGCGAAATTTTGTTCATATCATAGATTTTTGATATAGAAGATTCTTGTGTTCGAATTTAAAATTTCTTCGTTTCGATAAATGATCTTATAGCTATCCAAATATTTCTGCTTCTCTATTTCTTTTTCATTTTTAAGCCTGTACCATTATCGTTATCTACTTTAAATTGCCATTTTATCTGCTATTCTGTATATATGTGAAAATGTTTTTTTCGCTTTTGTATCTATAGATTTTAGAAGGTTTTTAAAAATCCACAAAAGGATCTTTATGACCATCTGCAATTTTTTCAACAAATTTCTTTTTTGAAATCATTAATATAAATCACGAAAACATACTGCTTATTATTTAGTTTTCTCTTTTCTTTTCAGGCTTTGGGATTTGGCTTATTACAAAAATAAATTATAAGAAATACAGTTAAACCCAATCATTGAAAGCCCTAAAATGATGAACTTGCATTCTTTGAAAAAGCAATTTCATTTACGTATCTCAGAAGCCAGCAAAGCATCACATCAGCTCAGCAATATTTTATAGCCATATAATGTTCTCTGTATCGGATTGTAAATAACAAATAAAAATACAGTTTTGACCGGGTTTCTAAGCATATCAGAACAAATAATCAGAAATAGATGACCCAACATTCGTAAGTGAGACCAGTCATGCATCAGAAAAACTTGGTTATTTCTGTACGTTTTTTGGGAATCATTATCCTAATTATGATAAAAATGCACCAGTTTTTTCAGTAAGTCCATATGATAATTTTTGCAAATCAGCACCGTGAGAGATAGTACAACATTCGCCAGATTCTAACTTTTCTAGTGAAACGTCATTGGACAAGTCATTGTAAAAAAACTTAATACAATAAGAGCAAAGGGTGTATAAAATGTAAACGTGTTTCATGTGTTTTTTTGTCCTTTCTGCCCCTCCCCCTTTTTGCAATTGATTAGTATTTAACTGCCTCACAAACTTCGTTAATCGAAGCTTTCAACTCAGAAGTGGCAGAGAATGACTTTTGAAAAATTGCCGAGATACAGCATGCTTCATTGTCAACATTTAACCTATATCATCACATATATAAATCAATTCACATAATTATTTCTATCACATTTATGTATTGAGTTTTATATTTATTTCATTTTTATAAAATACAAGATTTTTTTGGTTAAATATTTAACTTTTTAAAACTAAACGTGTCTTAGCAAATCAAATATGATTCATAAAATTAAAGCGAAGACTTGAACTTACTGGAAGTAGAACTTTATCTTTATTTCGTTAAATAAAAAAGTTTTATATGAGTTGTCTAAATTTCATAACTTCAGCTGAATGCAATTCATGTTTTTAAATTTAATTTTTTTAAAAAAAGTAAACACAAAAAATGAATTTAATTTTTAAAAAATTGAACACGAGAAAATATAAAAATAAATCTTAAAAACGTGAAATGTTACTACGAAGACAAAGAATAATGAGCATTTCTTTGAATTAGATATTTCCGAAGATGTCTTATTCTATTAATTTGTGATACAACATCTGCGATTTTACCACACACTATATTTTTAAATGCCGCCAAGATGTTTAGAGACAACAGGTAATGAAATACTAAATATAACCATTAGGATATTAACTAATATATTAAGCACGAACCTAATTTTGCAATAAACTTGTTAATCATCAACCAACAGAAACGAAATGCAGAAATACAGTTAAAATCAGGGGCAATTTGAATCTCGATGGAGCCGGGATTCCCGATCTTTTTACTTAATCAAAAGCAGAATTTTCAGATTTATGAAATGCATATTAAATACATGTCTCAAAACTTTTTAAGCAAATATATCAATCAGAGATTACTTAAATTAAGAACTTTTAGAGCTATATAAAGTTCAAGTGAGAAAGGTACAACTTCTTATTATAATATTTGTAATTATGTATTCTCATTAATATATTATTTATTATAATTAAACAAAAATATGTATGGAGTTTTTGGGACAAATAATCCCTCTAGAGACACCACTGGTAAAGGTTTTAAGGATAATTTATTGAATAGCTTTACAATTTAAACAAAATTCTTGAAATTTCATGAATACTTTTCTTCATTCTAGCAGTTCCTCATCTGCGGACTTTTTTTGTATATTTCAGGTTCTAAGCTAAAATAACTAAGCTGTAAAAACTTAAAATATTAAGTGAAAAGTTAATGCTAACCGCTTCTTGAACTTTTGACTAAGTTCAAAGTGAGAAAAGTCATTGTTTATATTAAATTTCTTGTTGATCATACTGAACTTTTAATTATTAGTGAAGTAAATATAAACACTGGAATTCCCAAAATTAGCTTCGTTCCCAAAAGGCTAGTTAAAATAGTAGTTATTCCAGAAAATGTTAAAAAGACTAAACGCTTCACAAATGAAATTATTTGAAAATATGTGTTCGTGCATGTATGTATGTGCAACATAGTGATATTCTAAATAGTTTGAAATTATGTCGTATTTTTACTGTACTGTATCTTTTCAGGTCATTGAAATAGGGCTGCAATACCCCTTGTATAATGATGTTGAGAATTCTTTTATAACTTTGATTTCAAGTGATGTATATGAGAAATTAGGAGTCTAATGCAAACTATTAAAATAACCTCTAGTGAATTTTAAACAATGCGGAAGCTTTCAATTATGTGACGCATTGTAAATAAATAATGTTATAACGCACTAGTGCCTACCAACTAAAGATTAAATACGGAATAAATTTTAGTTCAAGCCATTGTATTGATAGTTTAATATCATTTCGAATTCTCTACTGGAAAACATTTAGACATTCTTGGAACAGTCAGAACTGTAGGTTTAGGATTCGAAGTTTCTCTTTAAAGTGCTAAAACCGCCGTTTATTATTTTTCTTTCTCTTAAAGTAAAAGAGATGTGCTTTATAATGCTTTTTTTCTCTAAATCACTGCTTGATACTAATTTATACAAATAAGGAAGTAGTAAGTTCTATTTTTCTGGAAAAGTGTAAATGAGCAGTAAAAACTTAATGAAACATTATATTGGTCTACTAATACATTGAAAAGCAATGAAAATGTTCAAAACATCATCCGAATTTCTTTAATGGCTCTTTGAAGAGAAGCAGGAGAATCGGAACAAATCGCACACCGCTTTCGAGCTTAAACACCTCATCTAATCCTTTAAACGATGTGTTTTGATTATCTCTCATATTGGGAGAATACTATGTAGAAGGGGAAAAAATCTGCAAGTGAAATCTTAAATGATTTTTCCACGAATGGTCTGTGAAGCATAAGATCTTTAAGGAGAAGATTAAGGGAAAAGAAACGATTGTCTTGGGAAGGCAAAGTAACTGGAGTTTGAACAACAGGTGTCAAGATTAATCTTTCCTGAGCCACAAAAGTGAACTTCATTTTCCTCCCTCTGGGCTTTTCCAGTAGTTGTTTATAGACATGGCCTGGAGCAATGAAATCACCATGGATTATACAACCATAGAGTGCACTATAGACCATCATGGATTATACCTCACTTTGTAGGTTAGTTGTACATCAAGTGGGAGTAGATTTAAAATGATTTTCACTTCTATGTATGGCTGATACGGATTTTAAGTGATGTAAAAACTGTAGCAATTGACTCCAGTTATTTGGCTGGTTGTGGTAAAAGGCTTAAGAATCAAAGCAAGATGTTATTTATCGATGATTAATCCTTTTGTTTTAACTGTTGATGGGAAAATAGAAAGAATTTAAAGGGAAAAGTTGTTGGCCTTCTAAGGAGAATTTTCTGAGAAAAGAATAGGTCTCATTAAAAAAATATTCCACTACTTTAATAGCAATATGAATGTTCCAAAATTTTGTAATCGTTCTGACGGTTTCTAATCTCATCGTTACCGAAGCTTTATGAGTTATTTACACACTCTAATTTTTTTAGATACACCACTTCAAACATTGGTATGAATCACGCAGAAATTCCAAGCATCGTAAGAAAACCGATGTATAACTTTAATGTATTGTTGATTTAAAAAGGCTAAAATGTATTGTTTGGTACACTTATCCAACTTTCCATCAGACTAGTGGTGGTTACTTAAGTTATCTTCAAGAAACAACGCTGCTCGAAGAGAATAAATGCCTATTAAAAAAAGCAGGTGGATTATCAATAGAGTCCAATCTTATAATTTTTTACCGTCCTTTCTTTGTAATCTGTAATTGCAATAATTTTCATATTACGTAGACATCTCGAAATAAGGAAACAGGTATTTCAAAAAAAATGTAGCTTTTTAACTAAATTTCTGATAAGATTACCATGTGTTTTTAAACTAGTTTGCCTATTAGAGAAATTAACAAATGGTTAATTATATTTTTCTCAGAAATAGTTACCTTAACAGCTGCACAGTTTTGGTATCTTAGACCGCAAAGTAGTTTTCAAGAAATTTTGCATATTTAATATAATTGGCTAAAAGAAATTTTATTTATTTTCATGCTAACTTTCGGGTAACAATAATTTATCATATAACAAAGTTTATCTAAAATGATTTTTAATAAATTTACCATTTTAGATGAGCATGGGATCGTTGTTATTAATATAAAATTAATATAATTAAAACAATACTTGTGGGGCATCTTAAAATATCCTCTTTGCCGAATTTTAATTCATAAAAGCGAGTAAAACTACTACAGATGTTTTGAAAAATAAATATTAATTTTTAAAACACTGTCTTAATATGACTTAGTTGAGCTCTCCAGAATTTAACAGTTTCTTAAAAAGTTGCAAAAATGTGAAATAGCTGTATTTTTTTATTGATTAAAAAAAGAACTATAAGCTTTACACTTTTTCTTTTCTTAAATAAATTCTAAAAGTTAAAATATTTTGTATGATATTTTGATTAAGTGCAAATTAAAATATATATATATTAGCAAATTTAGATTTTAACTTCCAAAAAATCCTTTTACCGGACAACTGTCAATGTGCAATGGTCTTCCTACATCTAAGATCAGACAAATTGTCGCAAGTTACAAAAATATTTCAGAGAGGTATTTTCTAAAATTAATTTATTATCCTATCGTTCTAATGACTGTGAAGCCATAATTAAGTTATTTTATTACAAAGTAGGCATCGTATCATTTATATATTTTTCCTTTCCGTATCTGAAGGGGAAAAATGTTGTCAGTTTGAAGTTGCTAATTGCGCGATTGACCTAAAACGAGAGGAAGAAGCAGGAGTATGATTTTTTGAAACTTATTTCCTCTTACGATATCGAAATAAAATATTTTATCACCATTCTTATTCCTTCTTACATAGCCTCTTTAATCCTGAGATAAAATAAATAAGTATTATAAATAAATAAGGTTATGTAAGATTTCACAATTCTAGACCTTTCGTGAACTGAATACTTATAACTGAAGCAATTAAATGTTTTTCAGATGTAATGAACTCTGATCAAGTTAATTATTATTTTGTCCTAGGAAAGATTTATGTTTCAACTGTTATTAAAAACTTACAAACATGTTATTTAATTAGTGTCTTTGATAATTTAATTAAGAATTTTTCTGGGCAATTATATTGTATAATTATTAAAGTTTTCAAATTGAATACATTTAGCCTCATCAGTCACAATTCTTCCAGTTTTATCAGTACTTTTCTCCTTCAACAGTGTATTCAAAATGTACAATAATCTGAGTGCTCTCCTTAATAATATTTTGGCAACAATTAACA
Source organism: Araneus ventricosus (assembly GCA_013235015.1). Classification (NCBI taxonomy): domain Eukaryota; kingdom Metazoa; phylum Arthropoda; class Arachnida; order Araneae; family Araneidae; genus Araneus; species Araneus ventricosus. The sequence continues at coordinate 58,918 of BGPR01003834.1, read as the reverse complement.
TATTTATGGGTTATTTTCGATTAATGTTATTATTTAAATAGTTGAGCAATTTTACCTTTGATGCAATTTAAACTTACAACCATACGCAAGTTCAGATTTTTCTGTTTCCGATTATTGCTCCCTGTTTTCTGCAGGGAAACATAATTATTAACTTGTGCTTCCCCTACTCCCTTTAGTTTGAATTTCATGTCTAAAAGATATATAATACGCCCAGATAAAAAAAAAGAACCTGAAAAGCATATGGAACTCGGCATATAACTGGTAGTTCAAAGATTTTTTTCTTCTCTTTTTTAGGATGTATGTACAAATAAGATATTCAGATTATTTATTTTGAAAAACTGCAATGAAAACTAACTTTTGGAAAAGACAGGCTTATTTGTTCTACAAGAAATGAACTCTGCACTCACAAATGTAAAAGCCCTATAAATTATTATTTACAAGGACAAAAGAGTTACCTTCGGCCATAATTCAAAATTTGCTCATTTTACCTCCCAAAATGAATTGCGTTGCGTGTCTCCACTGTCATGGGAACAGTGTTAAATAATGAAGAAATATTTTTAATTGGAAGAACAACAATTTCTAACCGGGAATGAATTCTGGGAGCAGCTTTTTAAAAAATTCAAACCTGTTGAAGGATTTTATCTCTAACAATTTAGATTTGAAAATTAATTTGGGAACAAAAAAAATTATACATGAGTACCAGGTTGATAAAGCGTTGTTTTCGTGCTAAAATTTGGCTACCATACATTTGGAAAGTATTCAGTCCTGGCTTTTTTTCTTTAGGAACATTTCAAAAAGAAATAAACATATTTCATTAATTTATTTTTAACCAGGTGTGCATAAAATCTGCCAGAAATTCACAGTTAACTTTTTTTTTAATTCTTCGAAGGATTTTAGCCCATAGCTTTGAGTTCAATTTCAGATTAGCTTCCAGAAGAAATTTTCAATGGCTTGTCTTAACTAAGAGTGTCATAATATGTGATTTATAAATATAAAAGTCTTTTTTAAATAGCCTAATTGCAGGAATCTTGCATAACATGAATTGCTCATATAGCATCTTAACGTTATCAGAGAAAAAATATTATCTTCACTGCACAGTTATTTATTAAATAATACTATTTGTTCAACAATTTGAAAAATCCCAATTAGAGTAGAAATTTAATAATAATCAGTTTATTATCTCAAATTTAAGTTTTAAAAATAATATTGGTGAATATTATTTTCTTATCTCTAAAACATCTTTTTCTCGTGCTCTTAAAATAACAATGTTAAGTATTCTGAACTTCAATTTCTTTCATGCAAATGTAAATTGAAATTATTGACAACAAACCGACAAATTCTAGAAAGCGAATTAACTGCATTATGCACTTACACAAACGAAATGCAAAATTTAAAAACTGAAAGATCTTATAAAATGAATTAAGGAATTAAGTAACAGTATGCTTTTACATTATCTTAGAACATTAAAACTCAATGCCATTTCGTTTTGAGAAAGAAACGAATATTTCCATTTTTTTTGCGCAAAATGTTTTATTGTAAATATAATTATAATAAAATTGAACCCACTTAGTTTTGAAATATTAAGCAGTTAATAATTAAAAAGTGAAATTACAGAATGTTAAGCAATGTCCTTTATGAGTATAAAGAAAACAAGAAACTTTTGTAAGAGTTTTACAATAATATTTAGTTACAACACAAATGAATACCATACAGCTACACTTCACTTGCATATTGACTTGACAGCGACTTGAGCTTGGAGTCAGCTAGTTTAATATCCTATATTGAAAGGAAATAATAAATTTCTGCAGTTAAATGACGAGGTAGTAAGATGCTTTCCTCTCTGATGATGAAAAAAGAGAAATTTTTAGAAATGCTCCAAAGTCAATATATCTATAAATAAATGTAATCTGTGTTATTATATCCATGAAAAATGCCTTTGTCTGCCATACAGCTAATGATGTATTAACATATAATGTCATGACACAGTAGATTGTTTCGAAAACTTGAAACAAGTGACAGATGAATGACTGACTACTCTATTAACATTTGTTCATGCCAACGCTGGCTCCTATCGAATAGTTTCGAAGTAAATAGATGAGATATACTTTGGGAAAATACTGGGCATGCCCTGTTGTATAATGCAGCTTGTCACCGATTGTAGCCATTTTCTTCTTTCGAGTCATCAAAATCTACCTTATTCGTATGTATATCACCAAGCTGTTTCATGAGTTTCAGAAACATCCTCAATCTCGTTTCAGGGTTCGAAGTCAGAGCCCCATTTGAGTTCGAGAAAAACAGGGGAACGGGAACGCCAGCTTGTTTCCCATTCAACTGTCCACCAGCCTGAGCCAGTTTGTCTAAAAACGCTTTGGTTTGCAGAAGATGCTTCATATATCGCAGTCTTTTATCATCCCTGTTGGCTAGCGCTGGAGTTTGCGCCCAGCCTGGTGGGACTATCTCTTGTGGATGGAAGAAGAGCTGTGGTGGTGGTAGTGGATACTGATGCCTAACAGGCACCTGGACAGATGCACTGGGTGGTCCAGAGTAAATCTCGTTGAATCTTTTCCAGTGGGGCACGTCCATCTGCCTGTGCCAGTACTTGTACTTCCTGGGCTGCTGGAATCGAATGTGGTCCATGGACCTCCCTTCCCCGAAGGGCAAGGAAATCACAGTCTTGGCTGCGCTCCTCCAACCAAGGGCGATGTTGTACAGCTGGTCGAGTGCTGTCCACACGTGTATGAGAGCACTCGGATCCCAGACTATCTGTAGCAACTGATCTATGGGCAGTGGCCGATCCGTAAAGAGCTGGGCATTGATACCCGGGAACCCTAAGGTACAGCCCAGCAGGAAAAAGTGATAAAGCCTCATCGGGTTACCTGTAAGAATGAGAAGAATAAACATAAAATATTAAAGGTTTAACCAGTTAATTCTTTAACTGGTTACTTTGAATTTTATAAATTGCTATTATAAGTAAAAATAAATTCTAACATCAATTCTTTCTCATTTTGATGTTGCAGTAGACTCCCATATAAAGCAGTTAAAAAAATCACGCGTTGTGGAAATACACGTTATAAGAAATCGTGAAGTACGGATATTTATCTACAGTAGATTTCTGTGCGGATAAATTTCCCGTAATACGCGATTTCCAAATATGCATACTCATACAACGTGAGTCTTTTTAACCGTGTTATTTGAGAGTTTACTTATTTTGGAAAAAAAAAGATTGAGGGGAATGCGGGGACATTGATACACTTTTTTGGAAAGCTAAAAAATTATTTTACCAACGGAAATTATTAGAACTAATACACTATATTTATACATTTGTTAATCTAATATTTGATTTCAGTCGAGGTTTGGTCATAAATGACATAATAAAATACTTATTGCACTTTTTCCTAAAAATGGATTTGTATCAATCTGCCCCATACTAGAGATTGATACACAAAGAAATATCGAAAATAATGATGATTAATAGGTGTGGGATCAAAGCAAAATTTGTTTTATCAATAAGCTTTGTATTCCAAATCAGGATTTAAAAGTTTAACAAAGTAACAGACTTTTATTTTAATCAAAATTCAACATTTTTAATGAGACTGGAAAAATGAAACAACAATGCCCCAGAAAATAATTTATCGCTACAAATAATAAAGGAGAATGTGTGTGTGTGTGTGTAAAAATACTTTGGAAGGAGGGAATGTGCACCTCGAAGACGTTTTTGGAAATTTTAATTAATCAAAAATTAAGGGAAATTTTCGCGTTCTTCCTTGATGACTTACGAAAATAATATAGCACAAAAATAAATTTTACACTCTCTGATAATGCAAAAAATTATCTTTTCAATGATATTAATTAAGTTTCCGTACAATTTTTTAATTTTAATAAATTCGTAAAAAATATTCTAAACTTAATTTACAACAATACTTTTTTACGATTTTTCACGATTATTGACACTCTGTTTTATGAATTTACGATCTAAATACCAAAGCTGTTTCATAAATAATTATCGAGCTCATTGATAATATCTTGATAATTAATGCATTATGAAACCTACGGTAATCTCATTTCTAAGTTACAACAGTGTTCAAAAATACATTGAAATTTGTGTTTCTTTGTAAAATATTATAGATTTTCGTGCTGACAAAGAATATTTTCCATAGGAGTCCTTTGCAAAAGAGCTACGTTAACTTACAGATCTTTCTACGACTCAAAATATATCATAATTAGATAGTATACAGAATTTATTGATTCTAAACTGAAAAGTATGAATATTCTAAAGGATATACATATAAGCACAGGGTGATAATGCTAAAATTATTGTGTTTTTCATATTCAAGAACTTTGGATCAGGAAATGTTAATACATCAAAATATATTCAGTTCTACTAGCCGCCTTCGGCGACGAGTTGTTCACCCGTAATATTAATAGACTGTAACTATCTAAGGGTCTATATAAGGGCTTACTTAAGGGTCATAAACTTTCACATGAAATAAAAATTGTCGAAATCGATCCAGTGGTTGGGGCTGAGAGGACTCTGTGAAGGTTTTTCTCCATAGAGAACGTACAGTGGAGAATAATTTTTTCGATTTCTCTAGAAAATAGAGAGTGGTGGGTGGCAGGCGACCATTGATGACATATCTAGGCGTCATAAGCTTCCATTTGAAATAAAAATTATTGAAATCGGTCCAGTGGTTGGGGCTGGGCTATTGACCATCTATTTTTGTCAATTATTTTAAATATAAAGATTCCGTGTTAAATATTGAATTCCGTAGTTTTAGTTATAAAAAAAACTGAAAATAAGAAAGATAACCATTTTAAAATTATCACCCTCTGATGTTTGTCATTCTTTTTAAAATCAATCTGTTCGATAAATTGCTGTTATAAATCTGTGTTAGATGGATGAGACAGGAGTATGCTTATATTCTCATTCTGAGTAACATTTTTCATTTCTTAAAACGAAAACATGGTCTATTAACAAGCAACACAACTTACCTCAATTTTCGAAACTTTACAAGAAAAATTAAAAACCGAATTTTTTGAAACAAATAATTATTATGGCAAATTTTTTTCCACATATCTGTTATGCCGTCGATAGAACATTTGTTGTGAGAGCCTGTGCGTTCCTTACAATCTCCATTCCATAGCCGTTGCTTCAAAAGTTGCATAGCACAATGGTTCTCACCTAACAAATACTGTGCATAGTCAATTTTTATTAGTAGAAGATTTATGAACGGAATTTATCGTAAGAGGAAAAATATATATAGAGAGAGTGAGGATATAAAAAAATCCCGTCGATAGATGTGTGGTCATACTAGATGAGGGAGGAGGGGAAGAAACCGCCATATTCGTTATTGGTTGCGAAAAATGCAATTTTTTCTTCCTATTGTAAAATTTGCAAAATTGAGATTGGTGGTGTTGCTTGTTAAACGACGATATATAAACTTAAGAGTCAGAATATAGGTTGCCACATTCAGTTTCAATATTTTGTGCTCCTTAAAACTCAAACTGTAATCTTCCTTCGAGTCTTGATTAACGGATTACAAATATAAATTATTACTTACAACGCAACATAATTTAACAGAATACAGAAGCAGATGAATTTAATCATTTCGAAGTAACGGTATGACAGATAACAACTATTTAATTATTTACTAGTAGCATTTGACATGTTTACACTTAAGTTAAAAAAATATTTCAAAAATTGACATGGAATAATTTAATTTAAAGTGCATAACAATATTTAACTCTTCTTCGAGCATTCTTCTGTTGATAAGAAAATCTTCTCATTCTTTAAAATTCTCAAGTTATAAAAGATTCTGACTTAAAGAAACTTGTGTGCTGAAAATTATTGAAAAAGAGTTCATTTTTTTAAATACATGTGTTTTTGCTAGTATTAAAATGAAGAGACGAGTTGTTTCCGTCGTTAAAAAATATTTCGAATACTTATTTCTCGCCAGAATTTCTACCATCGAACTTTAGAATTTCTATCAACCACTTGGTTTAACGAAAACTTCAGGAGCTGGCAGACGAAATGAGCAAGTAATTTTTAAAAAACTTTTTAGTCATTCAGTTTGGTTGATTTTCGTTCATGTGTCTTTTCGAGGTTTGCTATCATTCCAAAATCCGTTTTGACAGTTTGTTGAAAATTTTTAAGTCTTTAATTCAGAATAATTGATATTTTTAATATAGCAGTATTATTATTATGCATTAAAATGTCAGAATAAGTAACTAACACATATTTGATGAAGATAGGTAGAATAACAGCTTAATTTTAAAAAGAAGGATTTATTTCATACTTTTTATATTATCAATATAAATAAAAATATCAGATAAATTGCTTTAGAAAAACATATCTCAAAACAGGCATTCAAAATTAAAAATTCTCATCAACGAACATTTTGCGCTAACACTATCCATGTCATACCCAAAAGAATATGAAGTTTCTACATGACAGAATATATCTAAATCTGCCTTTTCAACGTGGCAACTTTTTTACTTGGATAAAAAAGTTGTAAAATGTAATCTATATTATTTATCTAATTCAAGTTATAAAAATGCTTTAGAATTAGATGATGTTATTTGAAAAGCTGCTTGAGTATATCAAGCAGGGATCTCATCCGTAAGTATAGCATTGATTTATGACTGTAGTACTGATACATAAATTTGAGTCAACTGAGTAATATACAGCAATCGGTTTCGGTCGGGTCATTTCACATCACAGAGTCGTATCTGATTCCCATTCAAGTAAACAGGATCGTAGAGTGACGGAACACGGTTGTATTTTGTTAGATATTGAATAGAACGAATTAAACATTTTTAACCCCTTAAGTCTCGCGCCGTGATATTGACATGCATCGAATTATAGCATTTTTAGGCTTATAAACTAAAATTTAATCATTAATTAGCTTTATAATTTGACACAAAAATTACGTAGAATCCATAAGTATCTCAAGTATTCTATGCCTTCTTAGATGAATGAAAACGACAGCCCCTTTCCAAAACAGGTGTTTCCAAAAAAAACCGCGACCCTTAAGGGGTTAAGTATTCGTCAGAATAACACTGATATTAATAACGTTTATTTTAGTGATATTAGGAATACGATTAATGGTGTGCAGAAGCAAATAATCAAATCGTGAGAATAAGAACACGAATTATACTCGCTGTTGCTAATTCGCGTAATGGATGGGCCAATAGTCAGGTTATATTAACATATATTTGAAAACCAAAATGGTTCTGATAAAATCAGATTTAAATTTCGCCGATGACAATAAATAAATAACATAATGACTACTGTCCGGATAACGAGATAAAATGAGTGTCAAAAAAACGAAATTCTTGATATGAGGTGATGAATGAGAGTTCATAATGCATAAAGAAATCATGCATTATGAATTTAGTAACTTCTAGAAGATGATTTTAAACTATTTGAGGTTTCTTAACAACTTAAGTATTAATGGAGTCACCGAAATTAATTTAATCTTTACAATTTACATGATGGAAGGTAATTAATATGATATGGATTCAATAAAACCGCCTAGATCGATCACTACTAGCCAACACACTGAAATTCAAGATGATTTCCATGTTTTAGGATTTGAAAAAAGGCAATTATTTGTATAGTATTATTTCATATAGACAGCAGAATTCGTGTATTTAATCTTAAAAGTTTTACAGGCCAGTTTCCTGAAAATGAGTTGTTAATATTAAATATCCTGACTAATTGAATATTATTATTTGTAAAAGTCACTTGTAAATAAAATAACACTAACCACCAAATTCTCAACGGGAAAAATTATTTTTTATCCAGATATTTTATGAACAGAGTCTCGGAAAATATTAACAGTTTCTTCACAAATTTGAATTTTAGTGTCAACTTAAATTAGTTGGGAAATTTTATTAAAATAAAGTATTTTATGTTTTTATATATCACACACATAATATTCCAACAATGCACAAAAAAACTAAATATCATATTTTATGGAATACTTTTCTAGTTACAAATACACCAGTAAAAATAATTTTAAAAAACTTTCCTAACAGAACTTAATCTTCTCCACAGATAAGAATAAAAACAATTCAGATATATATCGGCGTGGATTTGTTTGGGTGAAAATCAGAGGTCGTAGAAGGGAAAAAAGTGCCAAATCATTCTTTCAAAAACTAAACTAATATAAAATTTCTCTTCAATTAAAAAAAGACCAGGGGGGTTGAATAATATTTACAAAACAAGAAGAAAATCTGGATACTTTTTAAAAAATGTCTTCAAAATATAGCTGAAAAAGCATATTTTTCACAGGAAAGATAGACCGAAAGCTAAATTTATTGTGATATTAGAAATTCCTACCAACAGAAATGCATAAGATATCATTTTGAATGGTTTTTAAATAATATATGAGTTCAGGTTTTCATTTTGACTTTTTCCCCCGATGTTTAAAATCATACTAATGATGCGAAATTTCTGGGCGCGGGCAACGGAGTAGAAGTTACGGAGTTCCGCTAGATTCGAAGAACTTGGCGCCTGCACGTCATAATTACATTGGATTTAAATTAAGCTTATATTTTACATGGTTAAGTAAAGTAAAGAAGAGACCCCTTTTCTTTGAAGGGGAATTTTGATACAATTAATCCTTTGCACTCGGATGTCTTCTCTCAGACACCATTCTGGACGGAGCATCAATTTAACATTCCTCGATTTAGGTAGATGAAAAAAAGCAACATATTTGTAAGAAATCGCAGATTAAATGTTATACAAACACAGTTATGTTTTTTACTTCTCGAAACAATAAAATGAACCCTTATACTCAATGTTTAATTATGCATCAGATTACTTTTTTCAGAGCAAAAGATTAGTTTGCTTATTTTAGTTATATTGACGTTCCGTTTTGAAGCAAAAAGAGGGCTATTTGGGGGCGGACCTCGTAATTTTGATCCACGGTCAAATGACGAGGACGTCACCTTAGCTGGCACCTCACTCACCACTCCAGCGGGCGAAAAGGGGGCTCAGGAAATACAGCTGACTGTAAGGATGCTAGTGAAACAAATGTCACAAGGGGAAATTTATTTAGTAAGGATTTGGAAAAAGGTCAGACCAGCGATGCCAAAAAGAAATTTCTTTTGCTAATGTTCGGTAACGTAAATGTTCGCTATCGGCACAAGCCAAACTCCTCATTTAATCTGCTTAAAGGTAATTTAAAAATTTTTACAAGTAATTTTCTTTCTTTTTATATTAAATGTGAGTACATTAAACCTCTTTTAACTTCGATTTCAATCTTTCGTAATATTTCACATAATAACAAAAATTTCTTATTCTGATTTGATTTTTTTGCTTATAACAAACATTAATCCCATTCTTCTTAATGACATTTTCGTGTGAATCTACTGTGTTCTGAAGAGATTACTTCAAACATATTCTGGACAATCTTTTATGGAGAAAAAAGGGAATGCTGCATGCATAACATACATACTTTCTAGTAAAACAAATAAATCAGAATTGTGGTTCTTAATTTTAAATGTACTTTGGAAAGGAACAGTAATTAGCAAAGAAGAAAAAAAAAACTTTGCAGGGTTGAAAATATATAAATGTAAAAGCATGCAAGCGAAATTTCGTAAAATTATACATATCCATGTATTAAAATTCAGAATTTGTAAATGTTGACTGAAATCGAGAAATCCAAACTTGATTTACAAGTTTAACATGCAAAAAATAAATAAACAAAGAAAAAACTGTATAAACACTAACAGATAAAATGACTTCTAAGCTCCCATAACTTACTCTTAAAATCTGTAAAATGTATCCTTGGTTGAGAATCTCTTATTTAGACATGCGGGTAATCAATGGGGCAAAAATAATAATGAAGAACATTAGACATTTTCACTCAAGTTGCTGATCCGCAAACTCCCAGTCCCAGCCGAGAAAGAGAGCCCATCGCTTACCTTGAACTTGGTGCGTCTACTCCTAGCCATCACACGGTTTCATTTCGCCAGCAGCTGTGGTGTGAGCAACGACCGCTGTGGTCGTCTGCCAAGGCACCTCCAATGAGCAACCTTCATCCCACTGACCCACTCTCTGACCCCGTTCCTCCACTTTCTCATCGGCTTCCTTCTCGGCTTTTCTTGCGATTGCGGGGATTATCGCTCGCTTTCTCTTGCGTCAACCACCTCCGAGAAGATTTCTCTAATTTCCTCGTCAAAGCGCCTGAGATGGAAGTTTGCGTGGGAGTCGTCTGCTACTGCTGAGATCAGTGGAAAGAAATGACACAGATATCATTTTTGTATAACTTATTATCAGTTAAATTTCACTAGTTATCCAGTGTTTTTCGGCGAGATTAAACAAACGACATGTTACTTGATGATGTAGTTCAGGGAAAGAACAGCACTACTAAATGAGATGATGCGAGAATTTAGTTAAAAAATCGTACCCTTATCCCTTTCTGGTGTATCGCGACAGACATGGTGTCCTGCTGTTCCCATATCTTAGCAGGATATCTATCGTTATGAAATGGAAGACGTTTTGCTGACAACAGGAGGAATGACAGCTGTTGCCTGCTATTCTTCCTATACGTCAATATTAGGTTTCATTCAAAAGATGAAGTTGTCACTAAGAACTTAATATTAAATGATGAGCATTGTGAGACTTAAAAACGCCCGCCAGTGGCCTAGTGGGTTAAGGCATGGCTGAGGAACATGAATCGGAGGAAGGAAGATATAGGTGATCACCTCTGGTTGCGACCTTAAACCTTCTTGGTCGGCGTCGCATGCCATGTGACGAAGAGAAAAATCGCATCATTGAGAGTAAATTCGTCGTTACTTACACGTCTCGTTATATTCCGCGATTATTTTTTTGTATTTCTGAGTATTACTAAGAAATGGCACAAATAGTCCTGCTGTCTTCATGTCTTCGCGGTGAGATTTTCCGTCTTGAATGGGAAACATTATCATTTTGTCAAAGATTCGAGGCCAGCATTATTCGAAGACTGGTAGACAGCGCTTTAGCAACCAGTGCCTGCTGGAGCAGGGATGGCTGCAGGAAATTTTCCTGGTGTTCTTATGAGCGGATACAAATAGGGGCCAGTTTCCCTTTACAGTTATCCAAGAAGACAACCTACCTTCCCCACCCCTTTGTTAAAGCTAAACAAAACTTCAAGCTTAGGTGCTATGTAGGTGCTCAAAGGTCTCGTTGAAAACCAGAAGATGTCACACTTTTCCTCATGAAGCTTACCTCATGGAGTTTTTTAGGTACTCTAGATTAAGTAGGATTAGAGTCGTCATCATCACCGGGTTTAGAATCAAGCGGACATCTTATGTCCAGCCAAAGAAAAATGAATTTGGCATCAAATGATGCACTAAGAATTTTCGGAATGCACAAGAGAGATAGCGTGCGGGACTGTTGCTATTATGTTTTGTTGGAAAACTTTCGATATTTAAATTTATGGGTCTCCTACAGGAGACTCCGCATTTTCGTATGAGGAAAAAAAACGATTACTTTTATTCTTTTCTCTCTGGTAAATCAAAATTTTGGAAGCGGTGTGCAGGACATTTTTCTGTAATAAATAAAAGAAAGCAAGAACATTGTTTTAGGGCACGTGTGTGGTCGGTATCCCAATGGTCTTTATACTGTTCCAAAAGAAGCCTTTAATCGAGTGAATGCTCTTGTTTTGATGTTATTCAGTATTTCGTAGCCAAAAATAACATTTTGCACTTTAACTCTTTATTCAAATGAGTTACCAGTTAATGCTTGTAAAAACCGAAATAGAAGTACTGGAACAATAAAAATGTGATTTTAAACAGAGAAATATTTCTACAAGCGATGCGTCACACAGCAGGTACAGTTTTGAAATAATTAAAATGCTAACAACTCGAACACGGCGTTTTTTAGTTGCGTATAAATGAGTGTTTTTGATCATCTAGCGAAAGACTGTCATGCTCCGTGGAAAGTGCTACATCCTGCGAATGACTTAATATGAAGAAACAGGCCTATTTAACCAAAATAACGACGTATATTGCGCTGTGGATAATTTAAATGTATCAAAGAAGTAGTATTATCAAAGTCATACAGACAATTTTTGGAAGAAAAATTGGTATATATTCAGCTGTAGTATTTATTAATGCATTATTAATACAACATAGTAAGAAAATTGGAATGGCCATTAAATGTGTGTTCTTCTTATTTATTTAAATTCAATATTTATCACAGAGAAAAATATTTAAAAAATGGCAATAACTTATTTTATATTTTTCTCGTTCAGTTGCTTTTGTTATTTCAGCTACAATGCAGTCATAACAAAACTAAAAGCAACCGCAGGACTGGATAATTATAATTTGCGTTTCGTTTTTTGCTTGGCTATCTTAATCGACCCATTATAAAACATATTCAATGTAATTCAATAATACATGTATGGACCATCGAAATTTGTTAATTAGAATTTATTTAAATTTTACAGGAAAAGGCAATCATAGTATTATTTTTCTCTTCGATGCGTTTTCTTTCACTTCTTCTAAGCTAGAAAATGGATTTAGAAAGTGTATTACTTATTTTCTATGAGAAAAAAATATAGAAACGTCTTTAACAAGTTATACCTCATAATTTAATCACGTAAACTGCTTTAAAAATAAAATAATTAACCTCAAAATACATCTCAGTCTAAGGGAAGTTTTAAAAAATATAACATCTTCAATAGCACGGTTAGAAAAATAAAATCAGATTGAATGGTAAATAAAATATTAATTTTTATTTAGGAAGACGGCGAAAATATGTTTATCCTCCGTTTAAAGTACTCATAGCTACATAAACAATAAAACTAGGTAAGAGTTTGGCGTATAATTGAAGAAAAAGTGATCAGTTACTGAATTATTGGCAAATTATTTTGTTGCAAATCTTTACAATGCAAACTGCATTCATCTGTAGAAATTCGAAACCATCTACTTTGATTTCCATGTAATGTTGCTCTAAGGCAGCCATCCTGTTTAGAAATTATATTCATAGAATTTTTAGTTTATATACTCTTTCAAGAGTAAGCCAAAGCCTTGATTCATTGAAAGACCTAAAAACCATACACAACTCCTTTACGAACTTTGAGTAGAATTTTTCATTTCAGAAGACGACCAAAACATTGTACTTTTTATTTTGAAGGAGGATAGAAACCGGTTCAGGGTCATTCTTCATCTATTTCTTAGAGATCGAAAAAGAAATTTTTAAAAAAAGTATCTACATTGCAAGAATAAAAAATAAAGTATCTACTAATATATCCTTTTAAGGCCATCGATTAATAGAACAACAGGCAGTAGAACTAATCCACGAAATAAATTCTCCTCCTCTTCAAGCATAAGATGGGCTTTAGACTTACCTGTTGATTAGAAATCTGATTATAAACACTTCATGAAACTAATCCACACGCTCCACTGATGAAAAGAAAGTAAATCGATTTCTGATTTGATTGATCTCATTATTAATGAAGAGTTTTATCTAAGTACTGAGAGTAGATTAGCAAATGGTTAATTCAGAGTAGACCTCTTAGTTATGTGCTATTAAATTTACACAGTCAGAAATCTGCTTAAATAGATAATCGCAAATAATTCATGAAAAGTGCTTTATTTGATAATTATTTCCAGTTCTGAATTAGAACCAGAGAAATTACCTAAATAAAAAGATCTTTATACTACTAAAGCAGTTTAGTAAAATAAAAATTAGTTTCTGATAAAAAAAAATACATGTTTGCCTGAAGAATAAATTCTCGAAGATTATTTTAATTAAAATTTGTTTCTTTTAATTTTGAAACTTGGTTTGTTGATAACATTAAAAAAGTAGCATGAACAAATGCGGAAGATAAGTATTTTCTCTATTTTTGATACTGAGAACAACATTCTCTACAATTTCAGTTTTTTTAAGGTGTAATTTTTAGTTTTTAAAATCCTTCAAAAATATTTTAAATTAATAATTTCTGTTTTTGAAAACCAAAATGCAAAGCTGGTATTTGAAATACGAATGAAAATTGCAATTTAATTTAAATAATAGAAAAATCTAAAATTTTCAGTTTAGGCAAAAAAAAATCTAGACAATAAATAAAAACTTTTAATTAAAATTCTCTGTAGTTTTTTTAATAACTACATTATACTGCATCAGTATATTTCATAAAAGCTTGGCTATAAGCCAACAGAACATCCAACTCTGTCTGTAGCTTCTAATTCAAAATTCAACTTTTATTGTACAAGATTTGTTTCCCTGAAGATGTTATAACAAATAAAAAAACACTCTTCATATTTTAAATTTTTTTTCTTATTCCCAGTCAATGCTGCATTTTTTTTAAACACTGAAAATTTCGAACACACTGCGTTCATTTATAAAATATATGAATTTCAGAAATAAGGATTAATTTTATCATTTACTTATCAAGTGTTCCTGATTTATTTTTTTCTAATATTTTCCATGTTTTATCGCTCATATTTAATCTTTTCAGGGCAATAAAATAGATGCTTACTTTTGAGTATTTTTAAATAAAATAACTTTAAGTAAGAAATAAGTTTAAATCTTTTTAGAGTCTCTACTTGCCTAGAACCATCAACAATAAAAGAAAAAAGAACCGATTATAGATCAACATGGACGTCTTAGTTTATTTTGTTAATTATTATTACTCTTGCTCTTGCAACGTCCATTCTAACGTTATCTTTTGCGACTTAAGCTTTCTCGATCGTGTAAAATTATTATAAATATAAGGTAAACAAAATCTAAAGTCTGTTTATTTCGATAATTTTATCAGCTTAAAAATGAATCTTGTCATTTAATGGTTCTAATTGTTAAAAAATTTTAGAACTGTCATATCTGTATATACTAGAATCGGAAATAAAATACAGTGCACTCCCAATTATCCAGGTTAATCACCAGAGAATCTTTGAATAATAAAAACCTGGATAAATCAAAGGCACTCCTTTTATTAAAGAAAAAAAATCATACGGTACAAAATAAATATTTATGAGTGTTGCATGATGTATAGATCAAACTAGAATTTTCCTTTTAAGGCATTTGCTGTTTAAAAATATCTGTAAATGGCGCTTTTGGCTTTCATCTTTGTTCATCTCTCTGTATACTATCAAACATATCCTATGTACAAGGACAGTTATACTGTAATCAAACTCTCTTTGTCCCATATAACTAAATAAAGTTTCCACAGGTGTAGAGCAGGGAATGCACCATTCCATTTAGTACATTCCTTCTCGTCGTACTAGCTGATCCTCTATCGATTTTAAGGATTGTCTTATTTTTGTTTAGTTTCAGAACGTTCCGTTTTCGTTTCTCCACACCAATATCTTTGGCCTAAAAAAATTTTCACGCTTATAACTGATCGATAAACAAGACACAAAACTAAAGGAACACGCTGCGAAAGTGAAAGGGAAGAAGAATTAAAGAAATGACGAGGGGAAGAAGCGATGTTCAAAACAGGAATACTAGCAGGAAGCGGATTACTTCTTCGGAAAATTAGGGTTGAATGTAGAGGATTGAAATGGATGAGAAGAAAACTATTTTTTAGCTCCGCCATCACAGTTACTAGATTCTAATGGAACCACCTCCTCGATCCACATTATCGATTTATGATGCGTGAAAGAATGTTTCTCTTAAATTTTTTGTGATCAGAGATAGGACTGGATATCAATAGAGAACCATAGCTAAACGCTAAAAGAACAAGAATAACAAAAAAATATAAAATAAACACAATGCCATCTGGGTCCAAACACTGGCAGCTTCTAAGAATGCAGTGACAATAATACAAAATTAATAACAGAATAAAAAATCACTTGGGACAAAAAAAAACCTGAAATGGTAATAGATACAGAAAAAATCAATAATAAAAGAAGAATCCGGCAGAAGAGAACTTTCCTCAAGGTCACTCCCACTACTAAAATTCTCTGAATTGGTGTAATTTTCTGTAGAAACCAGCAAAAAAATAAAGGTGAAAGAGAAAGAAAAAACTTTCTTTAAATACAATATACCTTGCAGCAAAAAGAAGGAAAGAAAAAAAAAAGAAAAAAAAACCTTACACTTCTACCCAGGAAGAATATTCCCTGGCGACAAGTTACCAGTTAAAAAATGGGTGCTCATGGTTAGGGTTTATAGTTGGAGAAATTTTTGGTTGGACATTGAATTATCTTGTAATTTACATTAATACTCTTTATGAATGGTTAAAGATAATTTAATTAAACAATTTAATATTCAACGGTTTTCCAAAATTTCAACTACGAAATTTAATTTAAAAAGGGCTGGAGACTTTGTAATTTCTTTTGTTTTCAGATGGGCTAGGTTCTGAAACGGATCAATATCAAGGCGTCATTTTTTTCGAATCGAGTACTTGTTCAGCGTTGAGACCATGTTTCTCCAGAGGTAGAGGCAGAAGTCTCTTTCCTCCTTTTTTGTTACAAGGCATATTGTGATATTTGAAAGAAAAATTTTCACTACTCAATTTTGAATAGTCAGGTCACAGAGGAACCATATGTTTGGCACAAGTTGTCTCTGAAAATTATGATGTAATTTTAGAATCCCAGGGGAGTGACTTTAGAAGAATTCTCTGCGGATTCCTTCTTCTTTGGCTTATTTGTTTATTTGTATCACTACCGTTTTGATTTTTGTCGTAAATTCTCTATAGATTTATGATATCATATCTGTATCCATAACGTATACCTGTAAATGTCATTTTACTAAGCTTTTTATTCAACATTGTCATGTCCTCAAATCTTTGGTCGATTTCTTACCACTTCCCATCAGTAGCTTTGAGGGAATTTAACACAGTGGTGGAGTTTCCGGTAGTAGCAATATTACAAACAAATTTACAATCTATACCCACTATTTTAAACTGAAAATATTAAAATTTTAGCCTATGATAGAGTTTGGAAGTGTTACTTATCACGTTACATAGGGGTTGTAACAATTTCCACAGAAACTAACAGAGAATACGCTGTACTTCCAACTTTGAACGATGAATGACGCTTAATAGCTCGTGTTTCTACGCTTCTTGGGTTGCTTTGTATTAGGAATTCGCCAACAACTAGATTTTTTTTTTTTACTTCGTGTTATAAAACGTTTCTCTCAACTCAAATCAAAGAGAAAGTTATGTAGATTGGTCTCTTTTCTATTACATTGTTGTTAATAATTGTAGAGTTGTCCACGTAATACTCTTACGGATTTATATTTCAGAAAGTTACTTTATCATTAAATCGTTTTAAAATGTAATTATACAAAATGCCATGGTACAATATCTGTTTATATTGGATAATTCAATAATCAGATACGGTTTACTATATACAACATGTCGATGATATTCGTGTCAGCCGATATTAAAAAAATTAGAAAGCTCAAGGCCGTAAAAAAATTAATTATAAGCTTTTTTATTCATGCGAAAAATGAACGCAAAAGTTGAAAATAATTTTCTAGTTACAGTAAAATATGGTTCAAATTAAAACACAGTGCCCTATAAGCTTGGGGGCATAAAGACGCCACTGACTATTCAGGCTCATGCGACAATGATAAAATTATTTTTTCAACTTTAAATTCTTCCCTACTTATGATCAAAAACTTCTCTGTAATACTATTACCTAACTCGATAACACCTGTGTTTTGATGTTAGATGTATACTAGCGTGTGTTGTAACCATTTTTATGTGAAAACAAAGAGGAAAAGGATGCTAAGTTTGTTAATGAATTCATGAAAACACGATGGGGTTCAGGCATTGAAGATTTCAAATACATTATGAAATAAACACGCTCAGAATACAATATTTACTTATACAAAATATTCGAGTTTGAAGAAGTTGCACTAATCTTTGTTAGGATATGACGGAGATGACTTTCAAAAAAATGACTGAGATAAACTGTAGTAGGTCCTCTAAACTGTGGGTCGAGGAACTCAAGTTGCATAGCAGAAAGATACTGAGGTCTCAAAAGCTTCATAGATATTTTTTATCCGATTCTTTAACGTAAAAAAATAAGGAAATCCTCTTCATTTAAAAGATTTCATTAAATTGGCTAAAAGCCATTTTAATCATTTCCTTTAGTTTGCTTCAATAATATCATTTTCTTATTTATTTTCCGACTTCGAGTTGCTACCAATTTTGCATGAATATGGAGGTTGTGATAATGTTTTCCACCCGCAAAAGGATTCACGAATGGGAAGTTTAGGAACCCTGGTGTGTCCACTATCTAATAACAAAAATAAATCGAAACTTGAGATCTAATGGAATCCACGTAACATTTGTCTAGAAGCTATTTCTAAAGATACAATAATCTTCATAGGCTTTTAAAGAACAATTTTTTTCGGTTTTTGAATAGCTTCAGATAAACAATCAAATAAAATGTAATCAAATTGAAATTTAAAAACCTTTAAATTAAAAAAGCAATTCATGGACAGTTTTAAAAAATCTATTTAATAATTAGAATAGTGTTTAAAAATGACCTAAATAAATATTGCTTAGAACACGAATACCAAAACGTCCGCTCTCGGATTTAGAACAAGCCGAAAGAAAAAAAAAATTGTCATGCAGCTGGACGAGGACCATTGCCTCACGCTGTTTTTGTTTAGAATAATTGCTATGCTAAGCAGGTAAGTCCTTTCTTTTGACTCTTGCTCGTTCCAAAAATGGAGAGGCTGAAAAATGGTGGGCAAAACAAGTGTTCGAAAGAGCCACGAAGCAGAAGACACTAAAGGAATGCCAGATAGGTAAAGTTGCATTTGTAAATATTCCTTTTATCTGTGCTTTTATGGCGGTTGGCGAGACTTCTGAACTTGATTCATGTTTGGTACACAGATAAAATTAGTGTGAATCAGGTAATGAAATAATGTAATGAGTGAAGATGAATGTTAATCGCCGAAACAAAAAGTGTTGAACGTTCTTTGGAATTGCATTATTTAATTAGAGAATAGCAGGCATGTTCTCACCCCCGATGTCTAAGATTAATATAGCACCTTCTAGAAAAATATTTTTATGTGAAAATTAGTATACAGTAAATAACAAAAAAACTGAATATTTAGCTTTTGACCACATCAAAATGCTTATTATTTGAGGTTTTTATTAAATTTTGCCAGAAACACGCTTTTCATCTTTCCGCATAAAACTTCATTCTACAGATACAGAAAGGGTGTTCGTTTTTATACATGATCAACAAATTCATAGTTGTTGTTGCATTCGATATTTAATATTCCGAACAAAGCAAGCAAATAAATTTTTGAGCCTTTAAACCACAAATACCATATATCTGACGTTGCGCAAGTCAACAAATTTTACTAAATAAAAGTACTATTTTCACCATATATCATACAGTGGACAATGAGAGAATTTTAACAAAATATGAGAAGAAAAAGAAAAACATTTTCTTCGCAAGTAATTGGTAACGAGTTGGACATGCAAAAAAGTATTCATTTTTCGTTTTTCTGTGAAGTACCTAAACTGTCCCGAAACAACTGCAAGCAATGCACGTATTTCCGGACAAAGCTATCAGCGTCCCCGCAACGATGTAGACTCATCAACTCATTAGCGAACGACAGAGAGTGCTGAGAGTTAGTTCTGGTAAAGAAAAAGTGAAGGAGAGAAATTTGAAACAGTACAGGAATTTCTCCAATACAGATTTATTTTACGAATAAATTTACAACAATTATTCGTTATCCTTTCAGTATCATTACAGCAGCTACATTTCTGTTCCATCAGAATTGCAGGACTGAACTGTTGAGACACCAAAGCATATTTTCTTGCCTTACGATGAATCCGGTATTTCTAAATTCTCCTTCGGGCATGCTTTTAAAAGGAGAACTGTACCACGACTTGTATCCGTTGCAAAATGCTGACCGCGTAATTCTTTCTCTAGCGTCGGGAAGAACCGCAAAATAGCTGTAAGACGATTTTTATATTTATACTCTCAACTCGAGAAATCTTAGGTGTAAAAATAAAAGCTCTGCATCCGATCGGTTGCTGAGTATAAATGAGTAAATGAAACATGAGTGCCATGTTGTTATGGTTACACAAAACTATATGCTTACATTGTTGTCGGTTCGCTTGGTGCTGTTCGGAAATACAAAAACAAATGACAGTTTTTTTGGAACAGAGCCTATGCACAAATTTTTTCACTACTTTCCTCTATATGTATACATATTAGACAATTAGTTTGAAATTTAGCAGATACTTATAATAATAAAAATTGCGAAAATTTTATTCGATATTCGGTGATACAAACTAGTAAAAAGGCAAAATGTACCTTTGTTAATTTGTCTTGCTATTGTACTTATTTCCGTTACTTGACAGGAAGTTTGAATTCTAGCCATGATGTATTTTCAGAATAAGTTACAAAGAGTAATTTTTGAATGTTCGTCCAGTAAAAGTTAAAGATAAAGAGTTTCGCATGAAATGCATTAATTTTAATTTTAATTCGCTATAATTCCAAAGAAACTGTCAAAGATGGCTGTATAAATTACCATGGCTGTTATTTCATTCCTAGTTCTATCCAACGTCATAATTGTAAAAGATTAGGTCATAGTAAAAACCTCTAATTAGTTTTTTAATTAAATTATTAATTAAGACAATTAATTTTGATAGCACAACGTTTTCTCTTGAAGAAGACTAGTAAAAAGTTCAAATATGTCTTAACATTGTTTTCAGAAACAGAGCTTTTATGGAAAAAAATATTTACTCCATTTAATCCGAAAATAACGATCCGATAGACATCTGACAGGTAATGCGTTAAAAAAATATTAAATGAATCTTTAAAACTTTTATAACTTCTATTTACTAAATCCATTGTAATCACGTATAATTCGAATGCAACTAATTCAGAATGCATTTTAATTACAAAAGTTTACAGAGAAATTAATACCTCTCTTTAAAAAATATACCTTAGCTATACTATATTTATATCTTAGATAAGCCATAAGATAACTTTCTGCATCTTTAAAACTTTTATAACTCTTATTTACTAAATCCATTGTAATCACGTATAATTCGAATTGCACTGCTTGCGACGATTTTCAGTCAATTGTTTGTAATTCTTTTTCAGTAGAAACATTTGCTAAAAACGTTGCTGCAAATCACGTAACAAAATTACTTCTAAAACTTTTAAGAAGTTGCAGTTTTGGATCACGAAACCTTTATTTATAAATCGCCATCAGAATCAAAGAATTAAAAAAAAAATCGGAGCTCCATTCGCTGTAAATCTAGGTGAAACAGCTACCACTACTTTAAGCTTAATTGCTTCTCATTCAAATTAAATTGCGAAATGTGAATCCCGCCCCATACAGTTTGACCCTTTTTCTTATCTCGGAGGCAATGGGTGTTTCTAGAAAAAAGCTGAACATAAAATGCGGAAAAAGGCGGAGCTTCTTCACAGTAATTTATGCTTTCAGAAAACATTTTAATTGTATTTTCAAGATCAACACATTAAATATTTTGATATTCAGACAATATGTTATATTGTATTAGAAATGAAAAAAAAATCGTTATATCTTCTATTTTGTCATGAGATATAACAAATGCAATTCTGACATTTCTGGAAGAGAAGAAGATGGAGGCTTTACTTAGTAGGACACTATTTTTTTTCCGTCTTGACAAAGTGAGATCGGCAATAGTTTAGTCAATCTTTCGATGGCAATTTTCCCTTGATTTTTTAAGCGTATTGAAAAGAATTTTGGAATGAATAGTCTTTGCAGCTGAAAATCCCATATAATCCTTTAATCAATCAATCAATCAATTTCTAGGACGCAAGCAAGTCGACAATAATATTCCAAAATTACTAATAATGCCAATCATTGCTTGATAAACTTATTTAGAGGAAGTAATTATATAAATTATTTCCTATAAACTAACTAATTAAATTATATCAGTAAACAAATAATTTTTTTGCAAATAGCCTATATAACATAAATATAAAAAAATTGTTCAAAATATTGTATTAATTCACATAAAATAACAGGACAGCAAATAAACACATACATAAAAAAAATTAAATAGTTCACGGAAATTTTTTCCCCTATAAAATGGCTGTGCTGTCTTTATCTGTAATCTGCTTCCATTCCGTAGTTACATTATATAAATGACTTAGTTACATTTTAGTAACATGGTGCTGAAATTGTTTATTGCAGTTATTTTCCGTTGCTTTAAGGTATACTCGAAAAATATTCAAATGCGAGTTCAAATAATGGGATGAATGGGCCTTTACATCCCAAGAGCTCCTCATGTCAATTCAGAATAAACATTGCGTGTTTAGAATGTAAAGAGTTTATTATTTTCACAAGAAATCGTTTGCCTAGTTTAGGTTGAATTTTTGGCATTGTTTTACGATCTGGATAACAATAATACTTCTGACATAAATTATTTTTCGTTCATTAATTCATAAATAGGCATTTTAAAAATATGTACAATTGTGATTTTGTTGTTAGACAGTAATCTTATCAATTTGCGTGTGGGCAAAGTTCTTTTTAGTTTGTCATTGAATAGATAAATTCATTTTGTAATTCTGATAGTTTTAATCTGTCTGACATACATTATTAGGACTAATTAGAAAAATAGCTCAGTAAAAAGAAGAAGAAAATAATTTCTTAGCCTTATAAGTTTCAAAGAAGAAAAAAGAAAAATCAATAAGAATTTTAGCTGACGCTACAGCCTTCTATCGAGATTACTTATCAGGAAAGTCATTTGGAACAATCGCTTTATTTTAAACTATTTCATTGATTAATTTGATAAGTGATAATAGCTTAGAAGCGTTCCCTAGTGTAACAAGTAGCAGCCAGTGATGAATAGTTTAATCGAAGCACACGGTCTCGATGGACCACAATCTTCGAACGTAACAATTTAAGGACTTAAAGTTACCTAACAAAGTGCTTTTACCTGATATGGAAAGAAACCAGTTTTACCGCGCGAGTCTGAAATAGAAGTATCATTAGTTAATGAAATTACATAAGCATCGCACACATACACTCATTCGTTCTCCTTTTGCACACTTCATTCACTCAAACACTCAAGCCATTAATGGAAAAAAGAAAACATATTTAGTAGTAAAAGAGAATATATATTTAACTGTTTGTTGTCTGGCTGTCTTGCTTACGGATAAAGTCACGTGCGTCTTTTCTTTTTTTATTTTCTTTCCCCCAGGTGTTCCCAAATATGTCCTGAAAAGGACAGTATGGGGTTGGTTCTTTTCCTGATGCTCCTGCTAGATCTCTGGGAGTTGTTTGCTTTGGGACTGCTTACTGTTGACCTATACCTAGGAGGGCGCGTGGTCTTCGCTTCTTTTTTGGAAGGGATCATAAGTTGGTATGGATCTAATAGCTGATGTAACAAGTAGTTTTTAGTATATATTTTAACAAGAACCTCTCTCTTACGTAAAACTATTGCATTTCCACTTATATATTTTCCCCATACGTGGTTTAGTTTAGTTATATTAACGTCCCGTTTTGAAGCAACACGAGAGCTATTTTTTGAATGGACCTCATATTTTTGAACCGCGGTCAGATGGCGAGGACGGCACCCCCCTCTCCAAGCTTCCGCACCACACCGGCGGGAGGACGTTTGACCCCTACGTGTGATTTAGCGTGCAACAGGCCCAATACACGACGGATCTTCGGTGGAATCGGGTTTTCGAGCCTGGAACCCACCGGCTCCGAGGCCAGCATCTTACCACTAGGCCACCGATCATATCATCCTTTTTAGAATTCTTTGTATTTAAAATAAAAAACAACAAATAGCATCCCAGTCGTTGTTCAGGATTCCATTTCATTCTCTTTATTGTACAATAACGTGAGCCTAATATTGCATATGTTTAGCTAAGCAGTTGTCTGGAGAATTGAGTAGCCGTAGACGGACAAAGGAGTGGAGTCCACCAAAGTATTAAATATATTTATTTAAGTGCGAGTTATAGTGACATGATTAAAAATAATTTTGTTAATTGCGAAAACTAGACAAGCAAAGTAACACAGTAATAAAATCAGCAACTTTTGTTTTATAAATCTTCGAATTTCAACTCTTTCCGACCCTGTGATGCTATTTGGCATCACTGGAGTAATCCGTTTCTAATAATCAACAGATGCCATCACTGGTACTCAGATTGCACTTATATGGTACTCGACGGGAACATGATCTAGATACAAATGAATAATTTTAATTAATTAATCTAGATGAAATGAATAATTGTAAACATGAAGTATTCCTAAATTGTTTTTTTTCTTTCGACATTCAAGTCTCTTTTTTTAAACTAACAAATAATAATTTGTTCTGATGAGGGATAAGGTGATGTAAGAATCATTTTTTTCAAATAAAAGTTTTCAAAATTATCGCCAAGAACCATCAAAATTACCGAATAAAAAATAATAAGAGACAAATAGTCGCTTGAAAAGGTAATTTTGAATGCTTTAAAGAGATTTTGTATTAATACCAGTTGAGAACAATTGGTTTCATAACACGTAAACACAATAATTTTTAAGCGGCATCCTCATGTAGGGGATACGAGAAAGTGAAGGGGTAATACTCTAGAATTTTTTTTTTTTACATATTCGTGTTTTTTCATGCGTAAATGGATACAATTTACACTTTCAAGCTGCACATCGCTGTAAAATTTTCAAAAATAATCAGAGATTTATGTTTTAGATATTGTCATACTTTTATGAATCCATCCTTTCTTGATCACGGTACTTATTCTCTCCAATTACATATTCGAAATGATATTCGGAAAGATAGTATTAAGTGAAGGTATTTTCCATTCCCACAATCACTTCCCAACCCCCCTTTTACGTACAAGATAAACATCATGGTCAAAGTCACTCACAAAAAACAGCGCATCATTACATGAAAAATTCAAAAATGTACCCAGAATCGCTTAATAAAATCTAGATTCTTTATTCTATTCCATAAAAAGCATTCCCACGATTTTTTTCTTAAAAAAATGCTTCATAATTCTAAAATTCCCGTATTGATATTCTTCAGACGATATTTCGGACTACAGATACCTTGTTTAAAAAAAATAACTACCCCAAGAAGAAGATTTAAATTAATAAATGTTCTAGATGATCACTGATGCGCACTATCGCTCCCCCCTCTGAAAGTTGAGAAAAATAGCCCATATCCCACCACACAAAGTTTCATCATCTATAATTTTTTTCTCACTCTGAATGGCAACAATTGGGCACGCCTCATTGGCATCAGTTCTTGTAATTCGATACATCCGGAAAATTCTGTCTTTAAATTGAAGGAAATGAATGGTGAAGAAGATTTGATACGCTTTTGACCTAGAAACGTACTAGGGAAAGTACTGTTTCTAATTAGGGCACGTGTAATAACCTCCTGTTGAGCTTTTAAAGGAAAGTTATGATGGTTTTTCTTTTCAGCGAAACCTCAATTTTTGGTGTTTCGAAGAAATAGGAATTTTTTGCAGTAGCAGGTGTATTAACGGAAAAACAATAAAGCTCTGATTCGACTAGAACTAGTGTAATTAATTCTGAGGTAATTTGATTACTAAAGAAACTATTGAATAACGGATGTCCAGATAAACTAATTTTTCTCCAGCATGCATTATTTTTAAACATAAAAAATGAACATCAGATAAAAGAAAACATTTCGACGAAAATAGTGGTTTTGATTTACCAGATCATTGGTTAATTCAGGTAACTTATTGACACTGAACCAATGCCCAGTGAGGGCAAAGACACGATCAGCTACACCAAAACAAGAAAGGAAACTTGCAGTTTGTTAGAACAAAAATAAAATGTCAACCTAAAAAAATAGGCAAACGCATTTGTGTAACACAAAAAGTACCCTTATATTTAACAATTAAAATTCTAAAACTTACTGAAAAGGGCTAAAACTTAACAAAACCGATTGGATAAAAGTCAACAAATATGGAAAGTTGGGTTTCACATACTAAAAGGTAGATAACTGCTATTATAGTAAAGAGCAAAGCTAAAAATAGATTAAGAAGATCCTTAATTTTTGCAAAACTATAAATAGAAAAATAGTTTACTTTGTGATAGGCGAAAAATACAAAAAGAAAACATTGCAACTGTCGGGACCAAGGGATTTTTGTAACCACTGTGAGTTCGAAAAAGACCATTTTCGGATTAATGTCTGTTTGTGTGTGAATATAGTAACTCAAATAAAAGGATGCATGAAATTTGGTATGTAGTCTTTACACCAAAATTGTAGATTTCTATCATATTTTCAAGGAAATCCATCGACAAGTCAGTATATCTGCCCATCCGTGTGCATGTGAAGCTACAGCTCAAAATTTAGCGAAAGGTTTTATCATCAAAATTTCAGATCCGTATCAAATTTTGGACCAACTTTGTTAAAGACACTAACTATCCGTCGATCTGTCCATTCGCGCGTATGTAAACGCAATAACTCAAAGCAGGTAACTGGCTTTAGTATATAATATTTACACACTAAAACAGCATATCTGTGTCTGATTTTGGATCAAATCTGTCAGAGGATAGACTGTCTGTTTGTCTGCCCGTGTGTATCTGAACACAATAAGTCAAAAACACAATATGGATAACTGAAATTTTTTATGTGATCTTGACATCAAAACTGTAGATCTATATCAAATGTTGAGCCCAATCAGTCAGAAGGAAGTGATCCACAATGTATACTCGATTCTCTTCCCTATATTACGAAGCTAAACACAAAACGTGCCGTATTGTGTAAGTATACGAGAAAGTGAACGAAAGAACAATACCAGTGATTGTTAAAACAGAATAAGGAATACAAATATCTATGTAGAGCTCTTTAAAAGATATAAACTATTGTAATGCAGGATAAAATTCAAAATACTTAATATGAAGATTAAGATTCATTTGTAGGTCAAAATGCAATCATTTTAGCAACCATTGATGTTTAAAATATTCTTAATACCAACTCCCAATAAAAATATTCTTAAATCCAACATATCTTCAAAGCAGGTCTTGCCGAAAAATATCATCTAGATCGAAGTTATGTTTCAATAAAATGACACAATGGTATTGAAAATTAAGGATAAGCCAAAGAACCGAGCTGAAGCATAGCTAGAGGGAGAATGGGAAAAGCAGTTTATACTAATGTGACAGTGATGAAGTCAAAATCTTCAGTGAGCATTACCCTATCGTGTGGAATATTTAAATTGGGCGACCGGTTTTAAAGTGGAGCGGTCATATTCGTCTTTTTTGTTTATTACTAAGTGCAACTTTTGCTGGTTCTTTCACAGAGGCACTATTAAAAGGAATTTCATTTATCGTTAAATAGCTTGAAAATCGGAAGCGGATCGCTTCGTACTGGTTGTTTCTCGAGATTTAAGCAGTCTAGGAAAAAATTTTATTTTACACGCTTTTATTTAACTTGATTTGTTTCATGTTTGTACAGATGGAATTTTATAATTGATATTTCACTCACTGCCTGATGTACTAGAGTTCTGAAAGTTTGTACAGTTGCGCGTTTCTGGTACTGGATTTGAAGGGAAAAACTGAAAATAGTATTCCATAATATTACTAATATAATAGCCCAGATCTGTCTCTCGGTAACGCTCTGGCCAACAATAAAACTCGCACCACAGCACTGCGAGACGTTAAACAGCATTGTTTCATTGTTAGAGAACCTAAATTTCAGTAATTTTAAATTTTAAAGAGTAGTTGTCGTTCCAATTTCAAATTTAATAGCTCTAAAATAGTGAAATACATTTTTTTATCGATTGATATAAAATTTATCTCGCTATGACCAATAGTTCCCGAGAAATTTTAAATTATATTAATCATATATTTTAAATTAATTTCCGTTTCTTTAATAGAAAGTAGTAAATTACGTCAGTGGTATATCATGCGCTTCATATAGTTTGGATATAGCTTGGAATGTTGTTTACCAAGAGGTTTTTTGAATAAAGAAAAATGTAAATAAAAAAAATATCTCCTGTCATAAAACATATGTTTATTTTATTTGTTTTCAATCAATGTTAAACATTTCTCCCTCATATGTATATCTATTTAAACACGTCAAATTTGACGGGAAATCTCTCGAATGAAGAGGCAATTTGCACCCGTCATACCATGACGGGTGATTTTCTAGTTTAGAATAATTAAATATGTTAAAAACTGAACAGAAAAAAATAATAAATAATAAGTTTTTAAAAATACGCTTTTATTATTACATTACATTACACCACCTGCATCCCCGTGTTTAGAACCATTTGGCTCCTTTCCGGTTTGGATGGATGGAGGTGAATTTTATTTTTTTAAGAAAGGGCAAAAACAAATAACAGGTACAAAAACAAATAATAATGAAAAAGAAACATAGACTGGACAGAACAACATAGAAAACGAAACAAAATAGAAAAAAATAAAAATATGTAGAGGAGAAAAAAAGTCATAAGTAGCCGGAAGTGTGTGTCAGTCTGGGTGGATGAGTGCTCAATTATTATCCTCTAAAATGAGAATGTTCTCATCACATATGAAACGCATTAGGAGTCGAAGTCTGGTTCTTGATAAGTTATTCGTTTGAATGTTTTTCAACCATTGTAATTTAAGTGAAACTGTAGGAATTTGGAAATGCCAAGAGAGAGTAAACCGACATTTTGTGGCATAGTGCATTGGATCTCCTTTTTCTCCGCACGAGCAGTTGTCATGTATTCGAAGATTGAAGGTATGAAGGGAAGGGCCCGTGTCCTGTAACGGACATTAGCTTTTCTCTATAACATCCTACTGGCTTGTTTGAGATTTTAGGCACTATATCGTGTGTACTGCGGAAAGTTCCTCTGTTATCCCAGTTGTCTTGCCAGATGCTTAAAGCAGCAGACCTAATCTCATATTTCAAGTAGGAAAGTGGCTTAGAAAGAAAGAAAGGGTCTCCTTTTGTGATGGCTTCTTTGGATGTGCGCATTCATTGCCTAAATAACCGACTTGGGCTTTAAGCCATCGCAGGTGATTGTGTTTATGGGAGAGCAAAAGGGTTTGAATCTCTCGGACCATACTATGGTGGGATTTAAGATTAAGTATGGCCATCAAACTTGACAAACTGTCTGTCCAAATTTTGATTGGTCTATGAAGGGAAGAAGCTGCTTCAATTGCCATTTTAATTGCAAGGATTTCAGCTTGGAAAACCGAATTGCTGTGATCAAGTTTACTTTGTCATTCCATAGTTTTAGAGAATACAATATGCTCTACAAGTGCCTTCGTCCGTTTTAGATCCATCAATATATATAGCCTTGGCTCCTGAGTCTCTGTGATTTTCTGTAAATGAAATTTGATTGTGGAGAAGAAAACGCTTAAAAACTTGAAAATGATTTTTTCTATCAAAAATATGAATATCAAAATAAAATCGCAAAAGCGTAAGGTGCTGAAAACAGAACTGTAACGAAATTAAACCACAATGACTATCAAACAAAAGAAAATTCCTAAACGTTCATTAAAAATGTAAAATATAATTTAAATATGACTTAAACTCCGATTTACTTAGAGTATTTCTATTAGCGCCTCATGATCTTGTGATTTTGTTTTGACCTCCAGATTTTTTAGTAAAAAAACTATTTTCAAGTTTTCAGAACACTAATAAAAGCGTCTTTTTAAAACTTTTATTTTTCTTATAATTTTTGAATTTTAGAGGAAATTCTTAACATTTAGATAACGTGAGAGGGAAATCTATTTTTTACGTCGGGGATTTCGACCAAGAAACAGAAAAGTGTTTCCCCAGCATTTTAAATCATTCGAAGACAAGATCAGTCATTCCTTTCCATTCCATTCCTTTTTTTCCCCTTAAAATATTTTCAATCATATCTTATTTTCATAATCAGTCTTCACTGTAAAAGATAGCACCACTTTCTTCTTGTTAACATCTTATTTTCATGAAAGATAAGACACAGCTAACACATATTGCAGTAAAACTTCTCAAAACAGCCATCTCTGCTTAGCGGATACCCCAAAGTCACTTTTGATAGGCATGAAATTTTTTGGTCCACAGACATAATCTTAAAATAACTCGCAAACCACTCTGAGCGGTACGGTTGGTAGCCCGTTCAACTTCAATGAAATACAGTGGAACCTCACTTAACGAGCACCTCTCAAAACGAGTAATTCGCATAACGAGTAATTCGCATAGCGAGTAATTTGCATAACGAGCAAAATAATTTGTAAAAAAAATTACTCGCTTAAAGAGCGACGATTCGCATAAGGCTACTTGCACACACACCTATTTTTGTAGACAGGTTTGAAAACGGTCCACTTTTGCAGACGATGCGTTCCTTGCACACACACCGATTCGTGTCGGTCGGTCGGTTTTATACCGGATGTCCATCTGGTCATTCTCGAATACATCATCAATTTCTTCTGCCATACTTGAAAAAATAACACAATAATTAGCCAACATATCACAAACTAAAATCACTATTTAAACACTTTATTTTTTTTTTCGTATTTAAATAAATTTTTAAAATATTAATTTTACTTAAATTACTATGCATCTTTATTATTAGTATATTTAATCGATAATAATAATTACATCTGAATTTATCATAATGAAAATGTTTTGAATCGACAAAAGTATATTCTAATTTAAGTAATATCGAGTTAATTTAATGCTAAATACTGAACTAATATGAAGTGCGAATAAAAAATATGTAATATTAATTTTTCAAACCAACATAATCTATGCTTGTTTTCATTTCAAAAAAGAAAACAAGAATAGTTTAACATATGTTTTATTTTTCTTTTTATTTTCCTGTAAAGATTAGTTAAAAATACCTTTCTCATATACTAAAAATGTCGCCGAAATATCGGAGATCAATTTGAATGGAACAAGGAATTTTTAATAAAAATGTGTGAATTATGAAATACAAAACGACAAATTCGACAATAATATAATTTTAACTTTTATGCATTTATTCAAATATAAAATGTGCTTTAATAACTGATAAAAATCATACATAATTTCTAGGTAGTAAATTAATTTTTAAGTTTATGAAATTCTCAATGTTTGTTGAACGTCATATAAAACGACAGTTTACATTATACAAAATTCAGGCACATTGCCTCG
The DNA here is from genome assembly GCA_013235015.1 of Araneus ventricosus. Lineage (NCBI taxonomy): Eukaryota > Metazoa > Arthropoda > Arachnida > Araneae > Araneidae > Araneus > Araneus ventricosus. Next base: position 27,923 of record BGPR01003834.1, on the reverse strand, counting down.
AAAGCCTATATTGGCTCATAAATTAATTACAAAGTTCAAGTGTTATTTAGTTCTTAAAACTAAACTAAATTGCAACTAAACAGAAATAAATATTAAGTGAATTATTAAGTGAAAGCAATGAAAAACAAATACTTGTTTAGTTTTCCATTTTCAGCTACTGAGTTTTACTAAAATGTTTCTAATTTCATTTCCGATTACCGTTTTAGTAAAATAAAAGAAGTTTTGGGATTAGATGTCATATGGTATGGTCAGTTATTTGACTCCATTAGGTACATTATGTAAACAATGAACAAAGTAGGTGCAAGGCCACTAACAGAACATGTGTTAAATAATCTACCACAATCTGAAGTTTAAAATTACGTTGTTAAAGCAACCACGAATATAAAATTATACAAGATTCAATTGAAATCATATTCCCGTCGAACAAGCTGGTCGCTGAAGGCGGCTAATTCAAACTAAACTAACTCTAAATTGCAACTAAAAAGAAATAAATATTAAGTTAGAACAATGAAAAACGCTTCCTTGTTGTGCCCTTGTGTACATTCTTGCACAAAAATACTGTTGTCGAAACAAATACTTGTTTTGTTTTCCATTTTCAGCTATTATGTTTTACTAAAAGGATTCTAATTTAATTTCCGATTATCGTTCTAGTAAAATAAAATAAGTTTTGGGATTACATTAAGAAATAAAAGTGTAGTGAAACGAAAAAAATGTTTTTGATTTTCGGCAGAAAATGGGTTCGCAACGTAGGCGGACACCTTAAAAATTGACTTGGCAATACAACCAAATTATAATGTGTTAATATTAAAAATTCTTGTGATAATAATCTAACACTGTGGAAAGTAATCACTTCAACATTCGAAAAAAATTTGAATTTCCATTTATTGCGTTAATAAATCAAAACTAAGGGAGAAACCAAGGTGAAAACAGCAAATTTATATTTATTTCTAAGGCTGTCGGAGAGTAAAGTTGTTTTGAGAATTATTTTTATTTAAAAGTGAATTATGCTAAATGAAAATTCATTAGAAAATTATGTTTAATTATCTTAAAACTATCACTAACTTTATTATCACTATTATTAAAACTATCACTAACTTTAAAACATTGCAATTATTCAACAAAGATTTATTAAGCTAATTAAAAATAAATAACATAGCAACTACAAAATGTAATTAAAAATAGAAATAAATGTATGGAATGTATGCGGAATCATTAATATTATTTTAAACTTAGAAAAACCGACTTGTTAAAAAGTAAAAAAGCATATATATAGTTTCAGAGAAACCTAAATGTTCCAGCGCTTGGTCTTTTAACAAGCTTAATCCGCTACTGAGAATGATTTTTTTTAACTATCCAATAAAAATTTCTTTGTGTATAAGTAATTTTCTCATCCTTATAATGAAAATATCAATAAAGAAAAAAAAAATACCCCTAAAAATATTGTTAAATATTTTTTTCAAACTGTTGCTAATTTTATTATTTCGCCACGAGAGCGAAGTCGATCGGCTGAAATCTGTGTGTGTGCAAGCGGCAGAAGAATTACATATGCCACTGGAAACACCTGCAAGAAATCGGACGAAAGAAATCGGCGTGTGTGCAAGCGCCAGTAGGTTTACATGTGTCACTGTGACCCCCCGCCGCTGCCGATGTCGGCGAAGCGCAATGGCAATTCTCGACAGCCGATCGGTTTTTTGCAGGCGTCGGCACGTGTTCAAGGTCCAACTGTTCTCTATACACTACTAATGGAATGTTGCAGACCGGTTTCAAATCGGTCGACACGAATCGGTGTGTGTGCAAGGGGCCTAAGGAGTGAAGAGGAGAGGGAAAGTGCCAGATAGTGCGTCTGCTACATCAGTCCGTCTTTAGTACTCGTTCCGCTAGCATCTTAGTGTCTCGCTTGTGATCACACATTTTTTCAAACTTGTGTACAGACTGCAGCAACCAATGAACTATCATGAGGCCATTTAAGCCTTCCTTAAGGTGATCGAAAATACGTGGGAAGGGAACCCTCACTTCTGCTTGGAAGAAGCTTTGGCCGGAGAGCGTTGTCGAATGGGACTTTGAGGGGTTTGAGACAGTACATGTGGAGCCTGTAGTCAACGAGATTATGTCTTTGGCCAAGATCATGGGACTGGAGCTTGATAACAATAATATCGATGATCTTCTGGAAGAGCACAGTCAAGAGCTGACCACAGAAGAGTTTACAGAATTGCATTGTGTTTCACAACAAGAAAATGTAGAGGAGGAGAAGGTAACGGCAAAGTAACAATCTTCTGGCGCAATAAGAAAAATGATGAAAGAATGGGAAACTGTTGCATCATACATATTGAGAAGCATCAACCTAATAAGGCAGCGGCTATGCGCGATAAAAATTTATTTAATGATAATGCAGTGTCGCATTTTCGTCAAATTTTGAAGCATCGTCAAAAACAAACTTGACAGCTTTCTAGTAAAAAAGAATCATGAATGTATCATAAATAATAAACAAATTATTTTGATTTTTTTTCTGAAAACAGAATTCGCATTTCAGGTTGCTTCATTCCGATATAGAAGGAAAGATGAAGATGATTCACGCTCCTTAAACAATGTTATATATAATTTTCTTTGAATAAACGTTATATTTAAAATTTTTTGAACACTTAGAACCAATTATGCTCGTTAAGCGAGGTTCCACTGTACATTCCTTTAGTCTCTCTCATCTTAGACTTTCTTTTAAGAGGAAGTAGAGGAAAGAAAGAACAAAAAAATTCATACGCTCAAAAGCAACACCGGAAATCAGATCGGAATTAATAATTCATTTTCCAACGTTAAAAGAAAAGCGAACTTCGGCCTCTACTGTTCTGCAACGGATTCCGAGACTACCACTTTTGGACGATTTTACACCGGAAAGGGGTGTCAGGCAATGAGTCATACGAGCGCATTTCCGGAGTTCTTTGTTAGATCACGCTCAGTAAAATGCAAACATCACCCTTCCATTCTTCACTTTCCTCCTATTTTGATGAAAATAACTCTGCCCTGCGCATGCGCAAAAGCGCGGAGGGTTTCCGAATCCGTTGCTAAACAATACCGGGGTGGGGCATTTAAGAGTTCATTTGAGGCTTTCAGGCGCTGATTCGGACTCTGATGAAGAAGCTGCTGATATGGGTTGCGGCAATCAGCAAATGAAACTTTCAGCTCAATAGACTTGAGCAAAAATAAATGATATTATTGTCCATTCCCCAACAACAACTGACAAATCGATTAGGGATTTACTTTTCTAATTAAAAACCAAATTTGGGGGGAAATGCTAAAAGATCCAAGCAAACGCAAATTGCATCGTTTATCTATTTATTTTTTTAAAAAGAAAGAAACCGAATAAAGTACTTTTTCTTTTGATGATGCTCAAAATTTAATGAGTCATAAATAATGAATTAGGTCTTTGTTTAAATACATATTTTGTATTTTGAAGCATGAAACCCCTTTAGAGAGGTCACACCTCTGAATGGCCAATTTTCCTTGAAACGGAGGGTGGCCGCTGTAGGCAGGTTTCGCTGTAGGTACTATTTTTGCCTTCCCACATTAACACTCAATCTAGATGAGATGAAACAGGGAAGTAAAACTCTTCTAACTGATTTAAAGCCTCTGGGCTGAAACTCTAATGCCATACTATAAGACAGTTGTATGTACCAGACAGCGCGAAAAAAATAGAACGGCAAATACAGCATCTGTGACACCCGCAAGGAAAAAGATTAATGCAAGAAATATTTAGTAAAGAGAAAATCAAGATCGTCAAAATTCGATCAAGGTGTGTAATAATTATCTCGCAAGCTTATCAAGAATTCATACAACAGTTCAGAAAGTCGTTTCGTCGAGGCCATTGCAACCCATATCACTTTTTTAAGGTAGGTTGAATGGGATAGTTACTATTGTTGGGAAGCCGGTGATTTGCATTGCCTTACTACCCTCTCCGATCTCATAAATCATGTTTGAAATCATGCTGTGACAATTTCATGCTCAGGTCAAAGGGTTAAACGCGATTTCACGTTACAAATGATTCAAACACGATCCGGATCTTAACTCTAGACGAAGCATTTCCATATGGAAAGAAGTAGGCAGTAAATGTTATAGATTGTCTTCGTTTAGTAGAGATAGTTTTCCTCATAAGTGGGCATGTTATTTTAAATAGTCATATCAAAGTCGTATGGAAATAGGAAATTATTCGTCCCTATTATCATCTTGTTTTGTGGAATTATTGACCCTAATTTTCATCTAATGGACTACATAGTACTACGTTGAAATCTTTTGTAAAAATACTTCCTTGACTTTGACGATTTATTTGTTCAACAGGTGTCTTGGATCCGAATCGCAGAGAGCAACTTTATGATGCACTGGGGTGAAAGTGTCACTTCCTAAGACCATTCTTAACGAAAAGCAGTATTTTCCATTTACTTTTTCATTATGGGAGATACTATACCAATAGAATATTGTTCTCTGTGAACGGGCTTGTATAAGCACTGTGACACTAAACTATTAGGTTTTCATTTCCCATGCCTAACAAATATGTCTGTCCTCTCATCTGCTGGTAGATAATTTTACTCCCATGTCCAATTGCATCAATCCATACGTTACAGCTAGATACATTGCTAAAGAAAGCAGGTGAGAATCTTATCTTCTAACGACCTTATAAGATAGGAAGTTTTTTCTGATTCTCTGCCTGAATATCCAGGTTGAAAGAACATTTGAGATTATATCCTCCCATAATCTTAAGGTGGAATTCCATTAACGCCACATGAATTTATTATAGTTGCTAATATCGTTGTATTTGTTGTATCCTTGCCCAAGTAGCGAAACACTACGCTGACTTTCTTCGAACAAAAAGTATTTACAATTGTTTTAGCATTTAGAAACCTTTCTTTCATTAATGCAATTTTATGATGCGATCTGATTTGCATTTTGTGGAAAAAATTTGTAAGTAAAAGTTCAAGTGAGTTTCAATTAAGACAGTATAGCAAGAAGAACGAGAAGGTTTGTTGTTCATATTCACAATCTTTGCCAGAGAGAAATATCAAGCCCAGTTATTTTTTTACTACAAAACCAATTGAATTAATAAGATTTCATATTAATTTACACACAATACGAAATTTCGAGAATAAAGAGAACAGCTAAGCTTTGCCAAATGATAACAATAGATAAAATGACAAAAAAATTATATAACACTCCTTAGTCGAAACCACTGTGCATAAAAATAATTTATGTAGACAGCAAAACAAATTCGGTAGAAATACAGATGTTTGATTAGATTTTAATTTTAATTATTAGAAAGTTTCGAAATTGTTGGTGCAATCTAAAAATAGAAATAAAAATGTAACAAAGCTTTGAGTAATAGAATTTTGATTTATAGCACTAAAAGTTCTTCATTTTACTCAGAATTCCGATAAGAAAGCGGGCCTCAAGTGTTTAAGCCTCGAAATCTCCCGAAAGTCATAAAATTTCTAAAATCTCCAAGCTCTTCAAATGTGACTAACTTCTATTCCTAACAGAAAAAACAATGTTCTTCCCTCGACCTTTTTGTCTACTTTCACGTAAGAAAGTAACTTAAGACTTGCGGTCAAAAATACTTGTGATTGTGTGCTATGCAACGAAACGTTCCTCTAAAAAATATGCAAAATTACATTTTCCCCTAAAGGTTTGTCCTGTTGTTCTTCGATTTCGTAACTTAGATGTTTTCCATATAAAATTTCGAAAGCATATTAACCGCGGGAAATTAGTTACAAGCCATCTAAAAATTCCAAGAATTAGCCATCCAACGATGTCAGTTGCATTGCCGTTCTATTTTTGATTAGATTTCCACAATATATATTTTTTAAAAACATGTTTTTAATTATAGCACGATAACTTGCACACAAATGAAAGGATTTAATATTTTCATTAGTTGGAGTCACCATCCGCAATTTAATAAACACAATAGCTAAATTATAAGTAATATATTCACTGAACGTGAATATGAACGCGCATGTTTAATTTATAGTTACGATTTAGGGACAGCCCTCGCATAATTTTGTAATGTGAACAGACAGCAAGAGCGATACCTGAGCTTCTCCAGACTTCCACACCATAACAATATGAAAACGCTTGAACCATGGCGGCAAATTTAAGGTAGACCAGGGCCCCACTTATAAGGGGGATCTTTAGTGGAATCGGTTCTTGAATCTGTACTCCTTCCATCTCGAAGTCGAGGCCTTGACCACTAGGCTACAGAAGACCCATCTCTGCGAAACGGCCGCTGGGATTGAGGGGCGTAGACTTACTTACCTTACTCAACTGTGACTTTTTGTGACTAAAGTAGCTCTATGTGACTATTAACTCTATAGTGACTATTAGTCTAGTGTGACTATGTGACTTTATCTATGTAAAATTCTTCGTGATTCTCACCAACTTTGCAACTCGACTGTGACTAAACCGTAATTACAAATTCTAAAATTATTTTTGTAGTCTTCAACGTCTACCTTTCTTTGTTAAATGAAACTATAACCAACTCCCTATGTTATTTGGTTGCGGAGCTGTAAGCGTTTAACTTTAGCACAAAATTCGACGTAATTCAACAATTCTTGATTAATATTTCGCGCGATCGATGAATGAATTGTCTTAGTCTGCGCGCGCGTGTATCGGTGGCTGTGACGTCATCAAAATATTTCGTGATTTTCACCAAATTTGCAGCTTGACTGTGACTAAACTGTAATTCCAAATTCTAAAATTTTTTTTTGCAATCTTCAATACCCACCTTTCTCCGTTAAAAGAAACTAAAACCAACTCTCTATGTTATTTGGTTGCGGAGCTATAAGCGTTTAACTTTAGCGCGAAAAGCGTCATAATTTTTTCCTTTCCTGACACACCAGTAATCACAATGGGGAGACGTACGTCAAAAAAACCTTTGTAATTGCGGTGCTGGTTTTGTGTACAGAAAAAAGTAGAATAGTGTACAAAAAATTGAATATGTGTTCAGGAAAAGTAAATCCTACCGTTATAGGGATTTGATCCAAAGTTTTGTTCATATCTACAATTTAGGTGTAAATTTCATCCATCAAGTTCTTTGCGTATTTCAGACCGGTCTCACATACACACGATGAAACAGAGATATAAGATGGACACAATTTTTTAAAAAAATTTTTTCGGATTCAGAGAGGTCGATATTCACCTAAATGTCGAATTTGAATTTTTCGACGGTTACAGTATTTTCTCTGTATGGGTAAAGAGTCAAAGTCAATACAATATTTTCTCTTCGTATGCAAGAATGTAAAAATATGTAAGCACAAGAAAATCGGAATTTAGACACAGCAATTCATTTACTGATGAACTTAAGAAATCTCATACTTAGCAACATACTTTTTAGATTTCAACAGGAAGGTCACAGAAGAGAAAATAGAAAGTATTGAAGTGTTATTACAAGGGCGGTATTGCCTCCAAAAACAAAAATCGGACAAGAAAACTGATGAAAAATTACGAATATCAAAATATTGTATTGACAATCATAGTCTTTGTTTTATATAAGAGTAATTTTATTAAGTATTTTCTAAATAAAATGATTTACAAAATACAAATGCTGCTGTTGAAAATGAAACAATTTTGAAATGCAGATCTTGCTTTCACTGGAATATAGTAACTCAAAGGGTTCAAACAAAATATCTATAGCAAATGCAGAGAACGTCGAAAATGAAAAATTCAATAAAATAATATTTATAGGGGAACAGTAGGTAGCATGGGCCACTTAAGGAAAATTTAATATAAAATTTGTATTTTTAGTTGGAATGAGCTACAACTGTTCAAAACCTTTCTTGAAACACTTTTCTTCATGTTGATTACATTAAATAAATTTTTCTAAGCTATGGAAAATACATATGACAACTAATTTTTAAGTTGGTAATTTACAAAAATTTAAATATGTCGAGTAGTATGGGCCAAAACAAGAAACACAAGGTTTAAAATAAAAACGAATAATTTTTTTACCTACAAATGGATATATTTTGATTCTGTAGCCAAATTAAAATAATAGAAAGAAATTTTCTTACATTTCCTTTATTATCTTATTAGTTATTTAATCTTAAATATTTAATTTTTCTTCTCTGCAGAACACTTCTAAGCGCATCGGAATGGTCGGATGCAGCCCTTTCAGACGATTTATTTTCCAAAACACTTGCATTTGAAATTAGTTTAGTTATATTAACATCCCTTTTGAAGCAGCACGAGAGCTATCTTGGGAAGCACCTTGTAATTTAGAACCGCAGTCATATTATGAGGACGATGCCCGAGTTGGCGCCTCCCTCCCCTCTCCAAACTTCCGCGCTACACCAGTGGGAGGGTGTTTGATCACTGCGTATGATTTAATGTGCAACAGGCCCCATACGCAGCGGAGTTTGGGTGGATTCGAGCTTCGAACCTGAAATCCTCCGGCCACAAGGCCGTTACCTTTCCACTAGACCACCACGTCTCCTCGGCAATTGCAAGTTTCATAGCATCCGCAAATCACTTTCCTCGACCCTCGGCTTCACGCTTCTTCTTGAAAGTAAGCATTTTCTGGTAAAAAAAAAAAAAGTATGTTTTACTCACATGGACCATACTACCCGACCGACAGTGAAAAAAAAATATGGTGACGGCTAAAATCGGTTCAAGGCAGCAAGATGAAACTTTCACGCCATAATCTAAATAAAGTATACTAAAAACTAACATTAGTTTAATAATTTTATTCTTACCCGTAAAATTGCAAGGATTCGTCAAAAATTATACGAAGCAACCACATAAAGGGTCACAAAGAAAATTTCCTGAGGAACGAAACAGAGCAGTTATGTCATCCCGTATCTGTAGATAGCAGACTGATGCTATGGCTATACTGTATGCAAAATAATGGGTTGCTATCTACCGGCAGGTAGTATTTCAGATAATAGCATCCCTCCTTAAAGACGCTGCTATTTTATTACATTTTCCAGTTAGTGCATGGATGATTTATTTGCAGGTAGGTAAATAACTTTAATAAATATTAGTTTTGCGTCAGATTCAAACAAATTAGCACAAATTTCTCTTGATTATTGATCAGACAGTTCCTTCTTTGATAACTTATTACGAATCACAAATATCAACATTTTCCGAAAAAAATAATTGTATGATTTGATGGCAGACATTTATTATTGCAATTCTGAAAGATCTACATTTCATTCAAGTGGAAAATTTAAATTAGATGTTTTAGTGTTTAAAGAAAAAAGAATGTTTATGTTTAAAGAAAACCCTCATTATATTTGCTATGAAAACATTTTCAATTGGTTTCTTATTTCAATAAATGATCTTCACCGTTATTAAATATAAATTTGCGTAGGTGCATGAACTAATACATTAACATTAACGCCACTGTATACCCCCGAGCTCGGAACCCAAGGGGGGGGGATTCCTTGTCAGTTGAATGGATTAAGTGGAAGGAAATGCATGCAGTGCTCCCGTAGGAGACATGATTGACCTCACATCTGTCCTTGCTTCCGTTAGGTCGCCCTGGCCCGCGTGCGATGTGTCCAGTGGCAACAGAGCACAGATGCTTTCTTGGATGAGTGGAGTTGAACACAGACTGGCCAAATGGGGAATCGATTGGATTTACGGGGCCAAAGGGCAAAATTGAATTCCGAAGTGATGAAAAATGATTAGTTATGGTATGAGAAACAACACAATACAATACACCTGACATGAAATTGGCAAGAAAAAAATGGTAGCTTAATATTTGGAAGGAAAGGTCCAATCTTCCACTATACTTCATTAATACTCGGTTTCTAAGTTTTAATTTACCGTTTTTCTCCTACTAAGTTTAATTTACTGTTTTTCTCCTACTGTTTTACCTTAATTAGTTTGATTTGGTTGATTAATGTATCGATTTAAAAAATTAAGTTATATTACGACTTTTGATTTTTTAATAAAAACTTTTTTCTGACTATCACTAATGAACCTGAAATGATTTGATTTTCTAGATTAAAAATACAAGTTTCAAAAATACGACTACATTCGGTAAACTAATAATTTTTCAGTTCAACCTGTTTCCCGTTTTGGTTATTAGGGACTCACTAACTCAAAATTGTAGTCAGAGGGCCGAAACGATATCTAAAACCGGTATTCCATTCTCCGAATTTTTACATCTCTCAAATGGTCTTTAAATTTGGCATGAACCACATTGGTCACAAAGAGTTTTAAAAAATTCTAACCCATCATTTTCAAAAACAGAAAGATATAAAACCGAAATTCCGGAGAAAGCCCCCGTGCCTGCACGAGATCCGACCAGATTACAAAAGTGAAAAAGAGGAGGGCAGAACAAACTGAGCAGAACGCATGATGAAGTACTTCTATTTTAGCCCGTCCCCCCCCATTGCATTGCATAAGAGGGGAAAAAATTATTTATCTTACAAGGCAGTGTTTTTCAACTTGCTCCCCTGCCCTCGAAAGAAGCGCGAAGACTTGGGAAAAAGCATTTAATAAAAAAAAAAAAAACTACTTATTGAAACTGAAATGAGAAAAAGCATTTTGTTCATACATAAATAAACTGGATAGATAAAAACAGATAAATGATTATAAATAACACAAAGGTTATTTTTGTATTGATTATACAGGGTGTCCGTGAATTGTGGACCAATTTCAAAAATTACTACTACTACTAATAATAATAATAAAAACTAATAATGTTACACAACTGCAATTTTTTTAAATGAGAGAGTAAATAAAAAAGTTTTTTTAGATAGGTGGCGTACCATTACGACGTTCTAAATTTGCTACAGCGAGAGATTTCCATACGCAATGGCTACCGATCAGCAGAAGCCGATGGGCGTTTTCTGGTTTCCTTTTTCAGTTTTTCTTCAATACTTCGAAAACTATTTAGTCTTCGAATTACAATTGATTTAACAAATTAAAGAGCGTAAAATTCTCTACACAAATACATTCTTTTATTTTTCTTCTAGCTTTAATAGTTTCGCAGATAATGGCTCTCGAAAATGGAAGATGTTCAATAATTTACGACCACCGTAACGGCGCGTTACTTATCTAAAAAAATACTTTTTTAAAATGCGCTCTCATTAAAAAAAAACATAGTTGAAACATTATTAGTTTTTATTAAAAAAATAATTTTTGAAATGGGTCCAACAATTATCGGACACCCTGTATAATGTTACAAAATTCATTGGATGAGGAAGTAAAATTCCACACAATCACTGGGGGGGGGGCAAATAAAAATGATCTAGAAAGTGGTTAGAAATACTAATGACTTAAAAACCAATGCTTTGAAACACAATTGTTTAATTTGCCTGAAAATTATTATAAGCATGAGAAAATTTGAATTACCTCCAAAATTTAAGGTACAACCTGTTTTCTGAAGCTCATCATTGATGAATGTAAATAAAGGTAACAAATATGGTTTATATGAAGGAAGTTAGCTAAAAATAATTGAATTAAATGAAAGAAGTATATCTGCCACTTATTTTTTAAAGAAATTGGTATTTTCAAAGAAGCCAGAGAAAACTATGAATATTTTGCTTTCGTATTTAGTGAACAATTTCTATGAATACTTCCTAGTTTTCTATTTTATCTACGACGATATTGTGGCAATGTCTCAGAGAAGTCGTTTATCCGATTCATTAAAATGATGGGCGATCGAGTGAATGGAAATGTGTTCATTACAAGCTGATGCTGCTGGAAGGCTTAATGTGTCTCGCAGTGTGGTCCAAAGACTTTCGGATCAGTTTCGGTCCAGAAGATTTAGTTTCGAGAAAACCTGTCCCAGGTCGGCCATGTGTTACCATTTCTGCATAAGATCAGTTTCTAACACTTTCGGCCCAGAGAAGGAGCCCAAGCTCATTTCAGATCATTTCGCTGCAGCAGGGACGAGAATATCGTCTACTACGCTGCGAAGATGTCTTTACAATCAAGGATTGTATGCAAGAAGAAAACTTGTACGTGTCCCTTCTTAATCGGTGCCCGTTTATGTTGGGCAAGACAGCAAGTTAATTGGACCAGACAGTAATGGCTCTTCGTACTCTTCACAAATGAGTTCAGATGATTCAGGCAGTATGCTGATACGGAGAGAACAAGGCACCAGATGCCATAACTCTAACATTGTTGGAAGACACTGTTATAGATGAAGTGGAACCATGGTTTGGGTTAGAATCTTTCTGAGTAGTCACACATCCTTGGGGGAGAACCACTGTTGTGAGATACAAAAACACGATCCTCTATCCACATGTCAGATCATATACTGCTGTTGTTGGCGAGGAATTTCATCTTATTTGGTGATAATGCTCGGCCTCACCGAGCTAGGCTTGCCGAGAAATATCTGGAAATCCAGCTTTGGATATCATGGACAGGCCAGCTCAATCTCCGGACCTAAATCCGATAGAGCATCTTTGGGACTACCTCGGTAGATAGGTGATTGCTTCAAAAACCCCTCCGAGGTCTTTAAATGAGCTTGAACAAGCGTTGCTCCATGAAGGGTCTTTGCTTCCTATTCGGTGTCTGACAACTTAATTGGAAGTGTGGAAAATCGATGCCGCTAATGCATTATAGCTAGAGGGGGCGCATTCATTTTTAATAAATATCTTTCATTTATTATTTTTGTCCAACAGTGGACTTTTGTAAAAAAAAAGATGTAATAATTTAAATGTAAATTATGCTTGATGCTAAAATTAGGTAAAATTTAATAAATAACTGTTTAACATACATTGGTTCCAATTTTCATGTTTCTATGTTCATTTGTTGGCAAATTAGACACAAAAACAGATTTTACCTTAACTTTAGATGACCAATGTAAATACAATGAAACATGTGTATAACGATACTGTCTATAACGATAAATCTACATATAACGATATTTTCTTTGCTACCGGCGGAATTTCTATTTGCTAAATGTATTTTGAACCTGCCTACAGCGATAATTACTTTTAGATACACCTGTTTATAAAGATAATTTTGCCTCTTTAGAAAGTTGGTATAAAACAAGACTGGTTTTTTTGCCCTTTGAAAACGACATCTCATGGTCCAGAATGGAAGATAACAGAACACCACTCCATCCATACCTTTGCAACCGGAATCAGAATGGCTGGTTCTATAAGAATGCGAGATAACAGGGAAATTTAAATACAGTAGACTCCGCTTAATGTGATCACTTCGGGACAAGAATTTTGATAACAATAACCGAATTGGGTAAAATCAACTATATTTTTATCACATCAAGGGCAAAGAAACAAAATGGAAAAGAAAACACTTACCTCAGGGCTATCTATAATTTATTTCGAAAATAACAATTAAAAATTCACCACTTGTTGCTTCACGACAATTATTCCTTAACAGTTGTTCCTACTCGTATTTTTTTAAAAATTTGTTGAACGATGCTGCACGCCACGTTTCAAAATATCCAGGGCTTGCCTCATTTCGGCGTTTGTTGAGGGGTTTTCTTCAACACATTCGTCCCCGTCGGAATCATCAACTTTTATTGCTAGCAAATTTCCAAATCTGACAGTGTTGCAGCTACTGGAATGTCCTCGTTAATGGACATCCATTCTTCATACTCTTCCTTTTGCATACCTTCAGGAGGTTCACCGACAATTACCGACGGTCACGTCCCTGCCCACTAAATGGACGACCTTCAAAGAGAGGCCATGAAAAATAAACCCCGAAATTCTTGGGATGTGTGGGGGAAAGTGGCCATTGATGTTTCCTTACAAGTCGAGCGAGAAATTCTACGAGCGTCAATCGCTAACGCTGGTTGAAAATGAGGGATCGGCCAATTTTCTACTTCAAAACTGATAACATTAAACGATGTAATAATCACACTAAACGAATAATTTTGTGTACATTTGAATAAGTTGGTTTGAGGCAAGAGGTTTTTGATAATATAAAGCAAAAGATAACATTAACCGCGATCACATTAAGCGGAGTCTACTGCACAAATATTTGTCGCCGATCTCTGGCTAGGCACTGTCAAACTTATTCATTCGCAGTAAGCACTTTGGACTGACTGCTTGTTCCTTGAAATTAGTTTTTGATGTGTTTAAAGCATTGAATCTACGATGGCGTTATTATGAAATAAAATTATGCTTACATCTCCCTTTTCTGTATTCTTTTACTGTTAGTAAAAATATTGACTAAAATTTTGACTTTGACGTTCTTAGAAAAAGTTTTAATAAGTTAAAGCTTACAAAATACAATTTCATATCAGCGAGTATTTGTACGATTTATCAATAAGTGCAATAAAATTAGTTAGTATATTAGTCCATGCATGCGTATATAAACATTGGATGCTCACACTATCTACAACGATAACCTGTCTATAACAGTGGCTCCCAACCTTTTTTGGTTTTGCGGACCACCTGTTGTGTAAAAAATATTTTGAGGCTCATAGACTAAATACGCAAGCAAAAAAAATACAAACTCACAAAATACATTTATATATTATATGCACGTATATGTCAGCAATTAGTAAAACTTACCGTGAAAGGACTAAAAAATATATTATTTATAAAGCAAAAACAAACAAACGACGACTCTTGACTAGCGTTCCGCGGCCCACTAATACGCCATCCAAGTTGGGAACCGCTGGTCTATATACATAACTATTTTTTCTAAGTCTCCGCAATATCATTATAAGCAGGTTTTACTGTATAGACAGTGACAACTCGAGCTGAAAGTACGGCGAAAGCTATAGAGAATAAAGTAACGTTCAGTTGAGTACAGTAGCGTAGTGACCGGGAGGCAAAGGGTGTGTATTCCCCGGGGGCCATGGAGTCAAATCATTAATTTTTAAAGCAAAATATGATAAGGAAGCCTAAAAATAATACCATACCACTGGCGCCATTTACACTTGTTAAACTACTGATGACAACTAGAATAATAATAAATCATAATTTCCGCGTGCCACTTACTCTCAGTACGTCATTGGCCATGGTGACAAGATATTAATGTTCTTGTGTCACTTTTTAAAGTCAAATGTGATGAGAGGACAAAAAAATAACATGCCACAGGTGCCATTTACACAAACTAAGTCACTGTGATGAGGGGGGGGGGGCGAAAAAATCATATAAAAACCCAGACGCCACTTACCCTTGCTACGACACTGGTTGAATAGTTGCCTGATGAATTTACAAGTAGTAATTAATATATTTGAATAGAATTTAGCTTTAACACAAATAATTGCAACTCTGAGTAATAAAACTTCATATTTAAAACGGCAATTGCTTAATTTCATGGAATGCTTTCTATAGCCATAAGACGCCTAGAGACACGTATTGCGTCACTCGCTTGCGATTCAGTAGCTCATAGCCTTCTATGTATCATCAATTTGAGTTGTCGCTTACTATAAGAAAAAAAATCTTCAGTAAGTGAAAAGAACAGAATCCAAGAGTAACTATTAGAATAGAATACATAGTGTCCCAGAAAGATCATTATTATTCTAAACATTAATAACTAACATACGAAAAGGTGAAATGAAATGCATTTTGCGATAAAAGAATGAAAAAATCTAACAGTTTTTTCTAGTATGAATAAACTGAGGTATATGGCGCTAATTACTTGACAGCTGTAATAAGAAACGAAAATAACGATCGCTCTCAGGAAAAAGTGTAATGTGTATTAAGGTTAGCAGGAAAAAAAATCACCAAAAACCATGCAAAGGAAGTTTCGCCTACTGTGCCACTGAAGTCCATCAAGTGCAGAAGCTTCAAGACACAGGAAATGTTCAAAAACACTTGGCGGAAACTCAAGCATAGACTGGACATCCTTCGTACTACTCGAGGAGCTCACATAGCGCTACACTGATGTACTGTAAAAAAAATCTGTTAGATTTTTACATTCTTTTGCCGCAAACTGCATTTCATTTCAATTTCTCGTATTTTTGCTATTAATGTTTAGAATAATTAAGATCTTTCTCGAACACCCAGTACATTTATCATTCTTAAATTCCACTTATATACCGTTCAATTTCTTCCATCACAGAAAATTTTTTTGAAGACCCTGGTAGTTACAGATTCTTCACTTATTTTATTTGTGGTTCGTTAAGATATATATATATATACACACACAATGTGTGTCACAGTTCATGCTTTTCGAGATCTTTCGCTACATTTTTCACTGGAGATTCAAAACTCTGTTGAAATGTTGTAACGATTTTTTAAATATTTTTAGTCCTTCATCTTAGTTTTAAAATATGTGTTTGAAGTGAAAGAAAATCTGATAAATTAAAATTGTTATTAGAGTTTAAAATGAAAATCAAAGTTAAACAATGGGGACGGGGGCAAATGGGATAGGATTTTCTGTCCCAGAAAAAGCTTCAATCGAAATATAATGACTTTTTAAAATGAATAATGTATTATTATTCTAAGATAAATCCTCAGGGAATAAGTAAAATACAGAAATAAGAATTAGCTATAGAAATATTTCAACAGCATAGGTAAAAAGTCTAAGATAGTTAGCATTTATATATTTAATTCAAAACAGACATCAATAATTATGAAATAGTTTCAATGAACTGATCGCTGACAGTCATTGAAGCACAGGTAGCACAAAAATAAAAGGATTCACATTTTGATTTTTTTATTGAACATTTTTCCCCTTCAAAATACAATGCCCTTATGTACACTTGTTCACACACACACAAATGTAACAATACTTTTCTTCTTTTATTATAAATACTTTTTTTATAGAAACATTGGAAAGACATTTGGGATTGTAATGCGAGTGGAGACAGATTTTTTTGAAAATCGAGATCTTCTTTCAAAAAATTCAGTCATATAAGAGAAACATTCAGTTCACTTGTTACCTTTAAATAAATATTACATAGTTTACCCTCCATCACAAGTATTTTGTTGAAATTTTTGTTTGCTTCTTAAACAGAATAATAGCAAGACAGATAATAACAGAACATTTTTTGGAGACTGCCTTAAATAATTTTGCTTCTTAAAAAATATAGATTGCTTAGGTATAAAACAGACTTTAAAAGATTGTAAATATGTATCTATGGTAGAAATGAAATTTTAAAAAAAATTAAAGTCATATATAAATTTGAAATATTTGTGAAATAGAATTTTTGTTATATGCAATTGATATAATTTTGCTATACTTTATCAAACCATAAAAAATTATATCAATAATCTTTTATAAAAGCTTTATAGGTAACTAAATTTTTTCCATTATATTAAATATACACATCATTCAGTAAATGTAATTAAGTAAAAGATTAATTGAAATTCTGATAAACTTTTTACTGAAACGAACATATTCTTAGCATTTAATTACCTTTCTTGTATTGCTCAATTTTGAATTTTTAAGCCATACACATTTCTAAGGTTAAAACGCATAATTTGTTTAATTGGAAATTTGTGTGACATCGAAATTAAGATTACAATTAAACTGAATGCTTCAAAACAGATTTCATAATCTGAAACAGTTTAACAACATAGAAACATTCATATGAGAGTTATTACATATTTAGAAATCATTGAAATACTTCATGGTTAATAAGAAATACTTAAAAAGAGAGAAACAGAAATACTTTTAAAAAAATGCCATAAAGTGAAAGATGTCATTTCAAACTAAATATGGACTAACTTAATTATGACTCAAAAATCTAAAATTAGCTATAAATATCTTCCAGAGCAATTCAGATGACATTCTTATATTGATTTTTAGAAAAAAATTTAGAGTATTACATGGAAATTAATGGAGATTGCATGATGTTGAGAAAAAGATTAATTATATTTGACTCATATTCTTACTTAAAACAAAGTAAAAATATGAGGAGATATGAAAATAATAAAATAAAAGAGAGATTTAAATACCAATAAACAAAAACCATGATTTTCAGTTTTAATTATGCTACAACAATTATTGCGGCAGAAAGGTTTGCTTATAAGTATATTTCATACCATTATGCAGTTTGAGAAATATGAAGCATGCTCTTGTAGAAGTTCAATACTCCGATTTAAAAAAAAAAAAAAAACTGAATTTCAAGATTAAGCAAAAATCATATTTTGTTTTGATTCAATAAATAAACTATATAAACTGTCCTTCTGGTAAAACTTGCCTTCAGTATTCCATCATTTTAAACAAAATATAATTCATAATATTAATACACTGAACGTCTAATTGTTTTAGCTATAGCTAAATGAGATATCACTGACAAAATATAATTCATGAATACCACCAGAAGTTGCCATTTTGATTCATCAAAAATTATGCTACAAAGGAGAATTATTTTAACTCTGTACTTGGGAAATATAGAAATTGTGTCTCATTATTCCATACAATTTTGTGGCCTATGCTGTTATATATTATAGCATTGCATCTAAATAGCAATAAAAATAGTCTGATTAAATATTAAAGCATATAATGATATTCTGATTAACCATAAGAAAATAAAAAAAAATATAAACATTCAATATGAAAGCTAGATATCATTAAAAATAATTTTATAAGGAAAATTGTTATGAAGTGGTTGATAAAAAGAAATTCTACAAGTTGTAGTTTTTGTAATGAAACCAGAATAAAAAAAATATGAAAGAAATCTACCCTCACTATATGTTCCATAGAAAATATTGTAAGCAGGGATTTAGCAAATATTAGAAGATATCAGGTTTAAATGTTAATAGAAAGTTTTCTATTAATGAACAAGGCTGTGACTAAAATGATACTTTAATTTCTTGTATACAAAGAGAAAGTATTGTAATCATCAAAAAATTCAAACTTATTGTGCTGGTAAATCTAATCTGCTTTTTAAACTATAAGCATATTTATTCATATATTCAGCAATGATATAACTAAAACATTTCTATACAGGCAACTTGATAGATTTTGGTCATAAAACTATTCTGTGTTTTCCATTCAAAAAAAAATAAATAAATAAAATAATTTTAACAAATAAAAAAAAACCAGATTTGTTAAAAATGTATTGTAGATGCAATTTCTAAGATGATAATTTTTCAGTTTCACATTGAAGTGATCTATGAACACATAGCAGTCATAGGTATGCATAGCACGCTTACCTACCACAGTCAAATGAACCATACAGTAAGAAGGAGTGCAGACCACACTAAAAACTAACAAATGACAATTCATATTGGAGCATTATTAATCAGTGTTATGGAAACAGAATAAATTTTAACTAAAGCAAATGCATTATATTAGAATATGCCACAGCATAAAACCTTTTAAGAATATACTAAAAGCAATACAAAGAATTAAATATCATCAAGTGCAAACACACAAGAATATAACATGACATTTCTTGTTTATAACTAAAATACGTAATTTCAAGGGCGAAACCCAAACCAAAAATATTTCAAGCAGACATATCAAAATCAGCTGCAGCACTTTACACACTTGCAAGTTGAAAATATTTTAGCTTTATGACAAAATATCATTTGAATTTAATTTCAATACTTCGAAGAAATGCAACTTCCCTTGTAGTCGAAAATCTAAAGGGGAGTTATATGCAGAAAGGTTGAATACAGGTATCGGGAATCCAAAACAATTTATAAGGGTGCAGAATACAGATATAAATGTGCTGCTAAATTGCAGGAGACTACATATTTATTGCTTTATAAACATTTAATTACCCTTTCAATGATACAAGCTCAAATTCAGAGCTGTATAAGGTACATAAAAATTCCAAATTGATCACATGTTTATTTCAGGATGAGCAATACAGAAGTATGACAACATTTTGTTCAGAGTTGAAACATGTAATAAACATATATAGGCCACTAAGTGTTTTGATTTTTTTATCGCTACTTTCAGTTATATATCTTGAATAAACAATTATAACAATCTAACATTTACATATAGTTTGTATCATAATGACTAGCAAACTGGGAGAAACTTTGTTATTAAAATATGAATACTGTTCTAGAAAATAAAATCAATTCTTTACAGTGAAAATGGGCTTGCATAGATATTTATACACTAGAATCCTAACAATAAAACATAACAGCAATACATACACACATCACAGAATTACATTTAAAATAGCTAAATTAAATTCACCTAACATCATTTCTCAAACTTTTATGCATCGCATATTGAAATCTTCTTCATAGAAAAACATATTCATTTCAATAGATATTCTATACATGTATTACATTTTGATTTCTTAAATAGGATAAAAAAAAATTATACAACAATTTGCTTATCTAATAAAAATGGCATGAGCAACTAAAAGAATATTACAAAATCATAAGCATATCTTCATCCATGTTGCCACTTAGATTTGAATCAAATTGATGTTGTCAATTAGAATTGAATCTTGAAGTTACAAGCATGAAACCTGAATTCAAAGGCTATTACAATAAGGTTACAGCTGATATTCTGGAAAGTTCAAAGTGGTTGTAGTGAGTAATTTCCAAAGCCTAAAATTATATAGCACTTCATGCAATAAAAAATAACCTTTTGATGTATAACGAAAGAAATGCTCCATTTTCTTCAGACATTTAAATATTAATATTTGTTTTCTGGTTCATCTGTATTTGGACATTCTTTTGAATTATAATCTAAAATAATGATGTTGTTTTTATTTATTTCGTAAGAGATTTAACTACTCTTTCTATATAGCTGAATAAAAAAAATAAAAACATTTAAACAAAAGTTTAGTAGAATAATAAGTTAAATCAATGACATATGATTTACATGAAAAGAGTTTTTAAAATGTCATTAATTATTAATTCATTTTTATGGTCATAAAACACAAACGAAGAGCTATTATTTAAAATTGATTTAATAAATAGATATTTTTACTCAGTGATGAGTAATAAATATAAAACATCTTTTGATTCCTTTGACAAGTTGAAGGGAAACATCCCAAAACTCTTGAACCAAATTTTTTTTAAAAAAACTTCTCTTGGGGTCACTCTCCAATGCTTATCAGGTTTTATGTACCTAATTCTCTGTACAAACAACAATCTTTGAAAAAAAAATGAGATTTACACTACTTTCTGCTGATAACAAAGTCAATATTTTAGCTAAGATCTCAATGCATCTTATAAATTAAAATTATTCAGTGTCTTGGTCCACCATCTTGAGCATATACGGGGTGATTTTTTTTAAAACTGACAGTACAATAGCTCGATCTATTAGCTGAAATGTCGCCAAATTTGGCCGGGGGACTAATGACGACATGGGGAAAAAGATTCTGTAATAATAATAAAAATAAAATTAGTTCCGAAAGTCGCCGATAGGGGACAATGTGGTGCTGTTGTAGTCTATACAATTGAGAATTAGACAAATGAATAACAAAGAAGAAATTTCAATGCAAAACCGCATTAATACAGCAAAATGAACTGCCCCACAAAGGGTTACAGAGATGAAATTACAGTGCACCATAGTTCTTCATTCAATAAAATTACTTCCTCGGCGAGGGCATGTGATGACCCTTCAATGTGACCACCCTTCTTGTGGGCCACACATTGCATCCTGTAAACAACATTCTCCATGCCCATTCTCCCCGGATCTAACTTCAGGCGCCTTTTTCCTGTGGGGTTATTTGAAGTCTAAGGTCTATCTTGTTGGGGTCCCGACGTTGACGACCTTAAAGGACAACATGTTACGGACTGTGCTGAGCATTTGTGGTGACACGTTACTTACGGCCGTTGAGAATGTTGTGCACAGAATGCAATGTGTGGTCCACAAGAAGGATGGTCACACTGAAATAGGTCTGGTGCATTGTAATTTCATCTCTGCAACCCTTTGGGGCAGTTCATTTGCTGTATTAATGCGGTTTGGCACTGAAATTTCCTTTGTTTTTCATTTACCTAATTCTCAGTTGTATAGACTACAACAGCGCCACATTTTCCCCTACTGGCAAAAATCGGCAATTTTTATTATTATTATTACAGAATATTTTCCCCCGGTTCGTCGTCATTAGTCATTCTACCAAATTTGGTGGCTGTTAGATCAATTAGAACCATTTCAGCTGGTAGATCAATCTACAGAAGGCTCCGAGTACTTTCAGTTTTAAAAAAAAAACACCCTGTACTTCAAAATGTTAATAAAAAAAAAAAGCTTTAACAGTTCAAAGCTCTATTTGTATACAACTTTAGAAATACAACTTTCCATGTTTATAATGAAGTTTTTTCCCTGACAAAATTTAACTAACAATAGTTATGATGTATTAGAAATTATTTGTACCTAATTTCAGCATACAGATACTAAGCAATTGTGACCTTGGCAACAAACAATTGAACATCAGAAAGCTAAACTTTTGAATTCGATTTAGCAAATCTGAAAAATGTACTTATATTTTTCAAGACTTGGATTAAATCATCAACTTTTGTAGGTTTTCTAATGGCAAAATAAATTTTAAAAACAGAAACAGATCTATTTAAAAACAGAATCCAATGGCATTTCATTTTCTAAATATTGAGCAAAATTCTGTCATATTAAATTACACAATTTAAAGATATTTTTCATTGCTTGCTTCAGATACGAGAAAGACACAAATTCTACACAAGAAAATAGATTAAAATATATCTGTAAATTTGTTAGTTTACAAAAGAAGTTAGTTACATCCAGAGCTGCAAGTACACAAATGCGACACTTGTTATTTTCATTCAGTCAATTAATTGTAAACAGTCACTGCATTGACCACTGGTTGCATGGTGAAACTATGCAACAGCAATTTGTTTCAGTGTCATTCCCACCTTCATATAAAAGAACTGGAATTGATTTCATTTTTTTACAAAATTGTCGATTCATTTTCTCCAGTAAATGCTTAAAATGATTAATAATGGAGATATTTTAAGTACAATTTTGCGCTGAATTTCTATATTAAACATATAAAATTAAAAAAAAACCCTTTTATGCATTACATTACAATGGTTTAGGATTGTCTTATAATTATGTAAGTTCATTTAATTTTTATCATACATTTCTTTATGAATAAAATGAATTAATTCCACAACTAAATAAAAATGAATATTTTTTACTAGTTACAACTTTGAACATAATCATACACTTACATCTAGGAAAGATTAGATTATAATAAAAGAATTAATCTGACAGTCAGTAGAAAAACTTGTTTCAAACATACATACAACGAAAGTGCATAGCAAAAGAATTTGACTCGGGATTTAGAATATGCTACACATCTCATTCGTGAAACATCAGAACTTTTATTGCTGCCATAATGATTTTTAATGCATATGCACTTGGCTATTTATAATACAGATGGCAACATCAAAAATACTACAAATAAATAAATGCATGAATGAAAATTTCAACATATGATTCCTAGATTTTAAATTCCTTTATGTGAAGGACAATAAATAATCAAAATATTTAATGATGATTACTTTCAATTTTCTAAGCAGAATCTGAAAGTAGAAATTATTTCATTACATTGAGATCATGGAATCTTCAAATATAATACTCTTTCTTTGTTGAGCATTTTTATTTCTTCTAAAACAATTTCATCAAAAATAAACATAATTTCTGAAACCTACCTAGCTAAAGCAACATCACATTAATAATAACAAAGGTAGAATATGGAGTTTTGCTCCATGGAAGGTAAAAGTATGGACATATTTTGAATTAAGAAAACTTTACACAATTTTGATACTGACTGACCAGCTATTTTCAGAAGATATGTCTTTCAGTATCAAAGTTACATTGATAAGAAGTCGGTAACCACATAATGAAAAAGACTTTTTTTTTTTACCATTCTACCACAAGTTTTTTCTTCTTTTTAGCTACATAATGCTTTTTTTCACAGTAAAAAAAAGTTTTACAAAAACAATACATTCTAATTATAATTAAAAATAAGACATCTAATAAATTCACTCTTGTTAAAATCCTTTCTCAGAATTATTTATGAGAATGCAGAAATTTCATTTATAATAGAATATTATATTAATCCAACACTTTTAAAAATTTCTATAATTAATTAGCTTTTGCACAAAGACAATAAAGTAGTTATTGATTTTTGGTGGATATGGATTAATTGAAGTATGATTATAATAACTTTAAATGCACTACACTGCATCCCACAGACTAACCTGTTATACTGATTAATATGAAAATAAATTTATAAAAAAACTTTAATGATTATAACTAATTACTGTTGACAAAAAATTAAGTTTATCCACACATAAAAAATAGCTTTTACATTGACTTAGCCATTGAACAAAATTTGAATACATTATACATTTGTTGCTGAATTTTTTCCCTCATTAAAATGCTTTATTGAAGTTCCTATATAGTTTACTGTTTTATTGCTTGAGACAAAAATTTGTGAGCAGTATTCACAAAAAAGATTTTACCAATTCTTTATTAAAAAGATTTAGGAAGTACAGGAATCCATATCTTCACTGTACAGAAACAAGACACAAATATACAGAATGTACAAATATGCGATTCAAATAGTGCTCAGACATAGTCAAATCACATGATTAAGGCATACATCATTTTGGAAGAGGCTGGAGCATCAAATACTTATTGCAATTCTCTTTTTAATACAGAAATAATCAGCTATCTCTTTCTACATAGCACTTGGCTGATGGAATGTATCACTCACATATCCTCTGAACTGCTTGAGACAAGACACAGTCAAAAGCTTAAAAAATTAGAGGAATTTCAATGGAAGATTTTTCATTCATGCAACCATATAAATAAATAAGGAGTATATTTTATTAAGTAAAAACACAACATGTGCTTTTGAACTGATATAAATATCTTTTCACAGGTATATATATATATATGCATACATTTGGTATTTGCATTCATGTCCGACATCACACATACAATTCAACATTTCACACAGTGAAATTTCATTCATAAAACAAGCAAAACTGGGTCGTAAAATTGCAAATGAACCATGTCACAGTCGGTGAAAATTCTTTAAAAGCAGTTCAGACCAATCAATTAGGTAAGTTATTTCTTTATGTAAAAACACATTCACTTCTTATAGAACTAATGTCAGAAAAGATATCTAACACTAGAACTCTTTGAACACCTAATACAAGAAATATTACCGACTAGATATTAAATTTTCAAAAAAAAAAAAAAAAATGCAGACCTTGAAGAAATTTTTTACGATCCAGACCTATCTATCTCTCTATAGAATAGAGATCTATGGAAATATTATTCAAAAAGCAATTAACATACCTTTTCAAAATATTAATTTGTCAAAAGAACTAATTATTTTTAAAAATGAGATACAAATATATGACAATTGAAAAAAATAATTAAATGCTAAATTAAACTATAAAAGTGGAAAAATTCTTTGGAATTTTGTCTATACACTAACAACATGTAAAACTGAGGTGTAATTTTAATTAAAATAACCATTTTTCAAACACTAAACTGAGACATAAATAAGACTGGGTTTTAATTTTGAGATTTTTAGTAAG
This sequence comes from Araneus ventricosus, assembly GCA_013235015.1. Lineage (NCBI taxonomy): Eukaryota > Metazoa > Arthropoda > Arachnida > Araneae > Araneidae > Araneus > Araneus ventricosus. The sequence continues at coordinate 2,547 of BGPR01003834.1, read as the reverse complement.
ACTATGATTCTAATTTATAGTCTTTAAAAAAAGAAAGAAAAGAAAATGCAGCACTTCTAAGAAAACAGGTGCAAATGAAAACGAAATAGCCTTAGGTCATTCAAGTCAAAAGCCTCATTTTAGAAAGCTTTACAGACAAAACTCATGATTCAGAAATGACAGTTTCATAAAAAGCCACAAACCTTTTGTAAAAAAAACATATAGCTACATTATAGATTTAATTTCTGGACTGATTCAAAAACATCTCATTCCAGGATTTCTCTACAGTATCAAAATTGACTAAGTACGATAACATTTAGCATTTGTATTATCACAAAAAGGAGAAAAAATTGCATATTCATCAGTTTCTTAATTTCAGAGACAAAAAAAATGTACAAATACTGAGTTGAAGGATGATTTACCCTATTTACTTATCACAATGTTAAACAGTGATAATGCAGCATACTGTGAATTGGTTCTTTTCAGCAAAATCACGACCTAGTTTAAAGCAGAAATTGTCGTAAGTTCTTCACAGACACTATCACTGAGGGAAAAGAAATCAAAATTTAGGTTTCCGATGCCTAAGTGTCTGGAAGAACTTCTTTTTCTTAACTTTCTCCTCAGAGACAACACTGGATGAAGACTCGGAGGAAGCACCTCCATCAGCATTTTCTATGATATTGGAGGAGCTAGCACTTTTCTTCAGTGCCTCAATCACCAAGCTGCCAGGCTTCTTCTTCTTGTCACTCATAATACTGGCACTGATTTTTCGCACAATGTCTGACATCTTCCCATTTGACTGATCAGCGGTCAGTTGTTGTGTCGGAGGTTCGGAGTCTTTTCTCTTTTGCACAGATTCCTCCCCACTGTTCCTAGATGGGAATGATTTAAAAATTTGAAATAGTCTAACATAAAAATCAACACTATTAAAAACATAAATGGTTTGGGAAATATGTAATTATGCAAGATATTGAATATTATTTGCTAATTAACCCAGAAAAGCATTCCCTGTGTGCAATGACCTTCCATGTCAAAAAGTTTGTTGAAAGGACAGTTGCAAAGTATAAATGTTAAATATTCATAAAGAGGACTTAGAAAATTTACATAAATATATTCTATGTGAAATGATGAATGATTTGAACCAAAGCAATTACATTTTAAATAGCATCTCAACAAAATTTAACAATGTATTTTCCATGAGTGAAACAGTATGATGGTTTCTACCACGAGTCTCGTATATTGGCGATCAGGTGTAATTATAAGCATAGTGGAGGGATGAAAATGTTCCATTAGATCATCATCACTTTCATTCTCTTTTATCATAGACTGTAAATGAAACCTGTATCTGTGTTTAATACTTTGTTAAAGTTCAAAAGACTGTATGAACTTGTCCCCTATCTCTAAAATAAAACCTTTGACGAATCGAATCAGTTGTATTCTTATCAAGCCATAGCTGTCAATAATCATTTAACTGAAGTAAAACTTTCTGCTTTTCTCATATTGTTTTTGAACAAAGAACGCTCATTCTTTTTCACATAGCAGGGAACCTTTTTTAAAGTTATTTTGATATGTTCAAAAAAGTAATGACAAAGATTAGATTAAAAGAAATGTTTATTCTTATAAGTATAGCGGTTATTTACAAAAACGTTGACAGCAGTAAATTTACTTCAACATTTCGACTTTGCTTAGCTTAATTATATTAACGTCCCCTTTTGAAGCAGCACAAGGGCTATTTTGGGATGGACCTCGTAATTTTGAACTGCGGTTAGATGACGAGGACGACATTTGAGCTGTCAACCCCTCACCAAACTTCCACACCACACCAAAGGGAGGACGTTTTTAAACATTTGCATTTTTACCATAACAGTCGAGCGCAGATAAAGATGTTGCCAACCTGAAAGTTATAAATGATGTCAACTTGTTTACGACATCCTCCCACCTTTTGATTATAGCATATAATCAAAACGTACTTGATCAATTTTATGAGATGTATAAACACTGGCCAATGTAGAAAACAATAAGTTATCAAACTTTTAAATGTTTATAAATTGAATCTTTCAGGTACTTTGATCTTTCTACCAGATGTGGTTAATTCAATTTTGGTCTCTACATTAGGGTGGACCGAAAAAAGTCAACATTTTTTTGCAAGTCGTAATACCGTGGAAAAATTGCAAATTGGGGAAACTAGAAAGGGGTAAAAAAAAGAAATAAAATCGGTTTATATATTCCGGTCGCGCATGTGCTCTAAAGTTTACCGAATTTTAGAAAAATTCACATTTTTACGACAATTTTCAACATTTTTAAATTGGCCTCTTCCCGAATGTAACAGCTCAAATTTCTTATGTATTAGAACCACAGAAAATAATGTTTAAATATTATTTAAATCCATCAACATCTTCCGGTCGCGCACTGCCAACAAATTTAATGAAATTTTGAAAAAAATGTACAAATAAAGGTAGATCACAATTCAAGGGAAAAAAAAATACTACCAACTTGCCTGGTGTTTTTTTTTCTTTTCTTTATTGAATACAAGTTTAAAAACAAATTATTTATAAACAATTTTTTTTT